>KN882991.1:201440-212615 GCA_000934455.1 Apostichopus parvimensis
GTTTCGATACGTTAGATCTAGGATGAAACAGCATCTATGAAAAAAAGAGGCATCTGGAAAATTAATATTGGGATTTCATTGACTGATATTATGGACACATATGAAACTCAAATCAATTTGTCATGATGATATAGACTGAATGTCTTGCTCTCCCTAACACATGTGACACGGTAGTCGTGAGGTAACATAATTAACAAATTACGACAAATTTAGTTCTCAGTAGGAAATTATTTATAAAGTTACTAAAAGTTCTTTGATTTTATAAATACAAACAGGAAGTTAATAATTTCAACAAATCAACACGTAAATTATCCCAAATCAGCAACGTTCTTTTTTTTTCCCTCAAAAAATAAAATTGCATTTCTCTACTTCATTTTAAAAGCTCTATAAAATAATACCAAGTAAAAAGGAAAGTACCTTGGACCTTATAACCAAAAGAAGTTGGTAATGACTTAAAAAAAAAACGCTCTTAGAGGTTCAGCTTATATTTGATGTCATTTCTCACCTGTGAAGGTATCAATTCTGATACTGTCCTTGATGCTCATGTCTTTCACAAACTCTACCACATCCAGCGGCCAATCTGACATCAACTTGATCGTTAATTTCTAAAGAGCCAAGATGGAAAGTTCATGTTAGTTTGGTAATAACAATTCTTTGAGAGATAGATATCTTATATGACTAAAGGAAACTAGATACATATATAGAGCAAGCACAACTTTATACCACAAGTCAACTTAATTCTTCAAGTAATCTCTGGAATCAACACTGGCAAAATTGCAATTTTACCAAAAAATTAGAATTATGATCAATCATTTCATACAATTTATCATACATCTCACAATGTTAGCTGATCTATTCACTGGGTTAACCTCTCCAGTGCTGGAACCCCATTTCAACATCATACAAATAATGGTAACATATTTGATAGTGCACTAATATTTACATGAATGTGGAATTTATTTCACGGCAGCTAATATCTCTTTCCAAAGCCCCCTGATCTTGGATAGAGTACCATCGTAAGCAAATGAAGTACATTATTCTGCATTAGGCTTTGTCCCTTAATATCATTCAGTATGCATCTGAATAACTATTACAAAAAAAACGGAAAAAAATGATGAGCTTGCACCCAATTTATGATCCTCATCCCCACTAGGATATATCCATAGGAAATGTGTTTCTCTGTGAGGGATATTTCCATAGGATGTGTGTCCCTTTGTTCATGAAAATGCACTTTCTACTACAGGATATATAACTCACAATTAAGCCTATATGTGTGATAATAAGGAATGGAGCTTGGACCAGTATTACATGAATAAATTGAAACAAGGCAGAAGAGCTGGTAATAATAGTTTTCTTATATTGTTTTTATATATATTTGGTTTTGTAAAGCGCTTTGATACTACTATTCATTGTGATAAAGGTGCTATATAAGCACCGGGTTTTATTTATTATTATTTATTAATATTACTCACCTGATGGTCATATGGAAAGCTGTGCAGCTGCATTGCAGTCTTGAAGGTTGCTTTCATCCGGATTGAGAGTTGAGCATCGGGAATCCCATCCACGGAGTCGTCATCGTTAGGGATGATGTTATGTTTGCACTCCAGTTTATCGATGTTGACGGCATTGAAGAAGTACACTCGGGGATCCCAACTTTCGTTCCAGTCAATGTCCTAGAATGATGGAAAAAAAGGCTGCAAATTAGCCAAGGAGACTGGATGCAATGCGGTTGGAAGGTTCTGACCGCATGATCTAAATGTCCAGGAAGGAGATCAAATAGCCCTCTAAATTCCTTCTCCTGCCCTCCCTGTCTACACCACATTCACACCTTCCTCTCTTCTGTCTATTAGTAGCATTTTGTTTGCCCCCTTAAACCAGAATGCAAAAACGCATAGTGGTTTCAATGATGTAACATGAGCTATTTTCTGCATGAATCTGACGTAATGTATAGTGAGGGTGTACAACATACTTGGTATTAGTAATACAGTGAAAAGCAGTGTGATGTGACAAACAATAAATTCACAATGACACAGGCTGTCCTGAAATGACCATTGACCTCAACAACAAAATTCTTGTACTAAATGTGATAGATAGATCAACATACTAAATATGACATCAGTCCTTGTTGAAATATTGTGTAAAACATGGTTTCACAATCTGACCCCTGGTCAACTCAAACGACCATTGACCTCCGTCCACAACATTAAGGCTTCTTTTACTCAATGAGGTACAATTACATACCAAATATGCGATCTGTCCAAGCTTCCCTTACGATATTATGTTTAGGATGATGTGTTAGTGTGGAGAGACAGGTAAGAGGGGAGTGAAGTAAATGTTTGGCATTTGTTGACTACAAATGACCTTTGACCTCCACCAAAAGCAATAATAGGCACCTTAAATTTAATATGGTACATCTACAAACCAAATGAGATATGTCCTTTCTTGCAATATCATGTTTATAAGGTTGTCACAATTTGACCTGTTGTCCCCAAATGACCTTTGAACTACACCAAAAACATTAGGCTTCCTGTACTCAATGTGGTACATCTACACACTCAATATGAATTGGTCAGACCTTCCCTTCTTGAGATATCGTGTTTACAAGGTTTTCAAAATTTGACCTCTGGTGACCACCACTGACCTTTGACCTCCACCAAAAACGAAAGGCTGCCTGTACACAATGTGGTAAATCTACAAACTAAACATGAGGTCTGCCCAAGTTTCTTTTCTTGAGATATCGTGTTTACAAGGTTTCCACATTTTGACCCCTGGTGACCCCAAATGACCTTTGACCTCCACAGAAAACAATAGGCTCCTTGTACTCAATGTGGTACATCTACACACTAAACATGAGCTTGGTCCAACATTCCCTTCTTGAGATATCGTGTTTACAAGCTGATTACAAAGGTTATGATATTCATTGAAACCAAATGTTTAATTTGTCCTTTTGCTCTCACTCCTAGGCCTCTCTCACCTAAATTTAAAAAAAGAAATTCAAATTTTCAGAATTAACCATTCCATTCTGAATTCTAAAGTTGAAATATTAGAAATGAGAATCATTTCTCAACAGTTGCTGTGGCCAAGTTGGTAGTTCTCTGTGACTGAAAGAGTCAGACAAGCTCCATGTCCTGAGATGTCCTGAGTTCAAATCCACATGAGAGCACTTTTATTTTCTGCTCTTTTCCTCCTTCCATTGTGGATTCTGAAGTTGAAATATTAGAAACAAGCTTTTATTTCTCAACAGTTGCAGTGGCCAAGTTGGAAGTTCTCTGTGACTGAAAGAGTCAGACAAGCTCCATGTCCTGAGATGTCCTGAGTTCAAATCCACATGAGAGCACTTTTATTTTCTGCTCTTTTTCTCCTTTCATTGTGGACTCTGAAGTTGAAATATTAGAAACAAGCTTTTATTTCTCAACAGTTGCAGTGGCCAAGTTGGTAGTTCTCTGTGACTGAAAGAGTCAGACAAGCTCCATGTCCTGAGATGTCCTGAGTTCAAATCCACATGAGAGCACTTTTATTTTCTGCTCTTTTTCTCCTTTCATTGTGGATTCTGAAGTTGAAATATTAGAAACAAGCTTTTATTTCTCAACAGTTGCAGTGGCCAAGTTGGTAGTTCTCTGTGACTGAGAGAGTCAGACAAGCTCCATGTCCTGAGTTCGATTCCAGCCAGAGCCTTTTAATTTTCTGTTCTTTGGAAAAGGCGGAAGTATAAAGGTAAGAAACGAAGTTTTCCCATTAGGAACCAAAATGGTCTAGTTGGTAGTTCTGCCAACAAGCTATTTGATTTTCCTGATTTCCTGGGTTTCCTGATTTCCTGGGTTCAAGCCCAGGTTGAGGTGAGAAAGGGAGAGTAAAAGGAGAGAGGCGAGAGAGGGTGTGGTGAAAGGGGAGGGAGTGGCAAGGAGAGAAGGGGAGGCAAGAAGGGGAGGGGAGAAGGGGAGGCGAGAAGGGAGGGCGAGAAGGGAGGAGGGTGGGTGAGGCGAGAAGGGAGGGTGTGGCGAGAAAGGGTAAGTGAAGGGCCAAGGAGTTCGCCGGTACCCCTCCCCCTGACAAGGTTCCCAAGCGGCCAGGTGAGTTCGCCGGTACCCCCTCCCCCTGACAAGGTTCCCAAGTGGCCTCCCTATCCCAGACAAGGATCAGTGGAGAAAATGTTTTATAAAATGTCTAAGTCCAAACAAGTGGATCTTTAAATATTTGAAAAGCTAACAATTTCAGTGTCTCCTCTAATGGTCTAGTGGTAGAGCAGAAGATTTTGCATCACAGGGTGCCTGGTTCAAAACCAACTTCTGCTTTTGCTTTTACTTTCCAAGAAAAAAACAACACAAGAAAAACAAAACAAACAGCTGATTTTTCTCACCTTGTTTAGCAGCTTATGCAAAACACAACCATAACAGTTTATATATTTTAAAAATATATATTCATATAGATATATCTTATAGACATATATATATAGATATAGATATATATAAATAAACCAGAAAGCCAGTGGGCTTATTGTGATTCCTTGCCATTTGAGATTATAATCCCAAGCTTTCACCATTGTTGATTAATTTGATCAGTAAGGTTCTTTCACTGACTTGGACCTACCTACTAAAATATGTTAACTTACCATGTTTACAAGCTATTTTTAGCAAAATTCAACTCAAGCCCTGCCCCCTAATAAATGTGCATAATATCACATTGAACATACATTATCATGTACATGCTATCTACCACCACCTTCACACAAAGTATGATTCAATTTTGAAAATTTTTACATTTGACCCTGTGAGGCTGTGAGCCTGTGACCAAGGGTTGAAATAAGGATTTGTGGACCAGGAGCCACTTTCTAAAAAAGTGGCTCCTGGTTCGCGGCAATTTCAGTAGGACCAGGAGCTATTTTCTCACTACCAGGAGCTAAAAAGGAGAAACAAAATTCAAGTACGGCATGTACGTACGTATCAGTACAGGTGTTGTGCGATATATAAACCATGTGCACCAGTTCTATTGTGCATGCACTCGATCGATCAGTGATTTATCAAATCACTAGCAGTTACTATATAGCACTAGCATGCAATGTAGTTTCAGGCTTCTGTGCAGCGCATGATAAGGCTGATATTTACAGGAGTATGCGGGCGCTTATTTGCCGACAAAGAAGCGCCAGTGCGTATTGTATTTTCATGTCCAGGGGCGCTATTTTAGTGCTTGCGGGCGCGAATAGCGCCTGGGCGCCCGCCTATTTCAACCCTTGCCTGTGACCTCATTAATATTAATGAGATGAGCACCAAAATCAATAGGGCTCTTCTACTCACTATGGTGCATCTATGTACCAAGTATGACTTCAATCCAACTTGTCATTGTTCAGTTACAAGCTATTTCAGTGAAAACCTAATTTAAGCCCGCCCCTTAATAAATATGCATAATATCATCTTGAACATATATCACCATGTTTATGCTATCTACCAACATATTAATATTAAGTATAAATAAATTCTGACTTTTTTTGCAGAGTAATTAGCATTTGAAATTTTTTATGTTTGACACCGTGACCTCATTATTATTCACAAGATGAGCCCAAAAATCAATAGGGTTCATCTACACACTATGGTGCATCTATGTACCAAGTATAACTTCAAACCAACTTGTCACTGTTCAGTTACCGTGTTTACAAGCTATTTTTAGTGAAAATCAACTTAAGCCCAGCTAATAAATATGCATAATATCAACTGAACAAATGTTACCATGTTCCCACTATCTACCAACACAGTAATACAGGGGCGACGATTTGTTTCAAATATCGGGGGGGGGGGGGATTTGCTTGGGTGCAGGTGCGTAGCAACTTTCATACCTAAACGTTGTTCGCGCGCTTCGTGATATTTTGTATATTACTATCTAAGCGGAGTGCCACCATCGGTTGGTGCGCAGCGTACAAGAAAATTTCTGGTTTTGGTAGCCCCCCAGTTCACCGGAAATGGCACTTCTCGGGCTTGAAAATGACCAACCAGATGTACACTTTTGCCTGAGAACCAAGTTTTTCCCAATAGTTTTTTTTTCATCCATAACCTTCTTCAAGATTGTCACCAGTCACACATCATGTTCGACCTCATCGCATCTCCTGTGGATCATTCCTTTGTAGGTAATACTACGTAACGGCCCACAATACCCGCCATCCCCACTTTTCAAGGTTTTAAGCCCATTATTTGTTCAGAATTTGAATAATAAATTCACTTCAAAACATGCCAATAATGCTGCACAAAATATCATCTATGGACAATCAATATATAGAAAAAAAACCTTCAACCCCTAACAGACCGGTCAAAATTGCATGAGTAGAGGGAAGTATGATGAAGAATGTTGGTCAGGGAATTTTCGAAAATTCAGACACAGTTAATTTATTGGTGTACAAATATTAAAACCTCTTATAATGGCTACTATAAAACTTCGATACCATAAAAAAAAATTAAAAAATTATGCTCGAGGGGAGGGGGGCGGTCTCACCCTTTGCCCCCCGGCTACGCGCCTGCGGTTGGAAATCTTGCAGGAAACAGGCTAAATGGAAACACATTGAACCCATATCGATGTGGATCATATATATGATTGTACGTACTCATACACAAGAGATGTACAGACATTATGATAATAATCATGAGTGACAACATGCTATACGGTCACAGGTCACAGAAACGACCACAAAGAGTCATTTACCTCATGCAGCATGTGTTGGATGAAGTTTTAGCCACCGCCAAATATGATTTGGATAAATAATCTCAAGCATTATTTTCTATTTATAGCCACACAAAAAGACTATTCCACCAAATATTAGGGGGATATTAGATACTATATCCCCCACCTAAAATATTGGGGGGGACATGTCCCCTCGTCCCCCCCATGATCGCCGCCCATGCATTAATACCAATTATGAATAAATTCTGACTTTTGGTAGCGGAGTTTTTAGCATTAGGAGATTTGACCATGTGACCTCATTATTATTCATGAGATGAGCACCAAAATCAATAGGGTTCATCTACTCACTATGGCGCATCTATGTACCAAGTATAACTTCAAACCAACTTGTCGCTATTCAGTTACAGTGTTTACAAGCTATTTTAGTGAAAATCAACTTAAGCCCCGCCCATTCATAAATATGCATAATATCAACTTTAACACATGTATATCAAAATGTACCCGCTATCAACCAACACATTAATACCAATTATGAAAAAATTCTGACTTTCGGTTGCAGAGTTATTAGCATTTGGAGACTTTCACGTTTGACCCTGTGACCTCATTATTATTAATGAGATGGGCAATCAATAGAGTTCTACTACTCAGTATGGCACATCTAGGTACCAAGTATGACTTCAATCCAACTTGCCATTGTTGAGTTATCATGTTTACAAGCCAAGGGCATCACATACACACACACACACTCGCACAAACAATCGCATAGATTCCTTGAACCTTCGGCAAGGAATCAATAATATATTCACAGATTCCTCTTAATTTGCAACTATGCTAAATTTGAACCTTTTTCCTCTGAGGGGTTAAAGAGAGTAGGTTATGGAGGGGGTTGGTTAGGGTGTGGGATGAAATTGGTATCATGTTTTATGTTTGTGTATATGTGTCGGCACACACAACATTGCACATAGCTGAGTAGCTAGTCGAAAACTGTTACTTAATTTATAATATGTATAGACTATATTTGAATCACCAACCTGTCTTAGCCTCAGGGAATAGTTTATCAAGAATCACACTGCAAACTACTATACAAAATGTCCAAATTGCTATACAAGTGCAATGATTTATAGCAGTTTTTTTACACTGGGAACCATAGTATTTTATAAGTGACAAAATTCACACCTTCAAAATTGCTACACAAAATTGGAATACTCAATTTTTCCATGAACCTACCTCTCTCGTCTTGCCTTTAAAGTGTTCCTCTTTCCATCGAAGACTGAGATATATTTCAGCCTCAAATTCTTGTTTGACGGTGTCAATTTCCCCAACAGTAATTACATTGCACCTGACTCTACAGTAGACCTGGAAATAAAGAAAAGATTTGAAAAAAAGGTTTTATAATATTTATGAGAATACCATTTAATCCTGGTACAGTGGTAGTGAGATCATTCTTTCTTGAAGTGGATCCACTTCATCACAACGCATGGAGAGCAGATATAGGTAATAAAAGGTGAAATTGTCCAATAAGGATAAATGCTTAGGTGAAAACAAAGAAGCACATTGTTGTTAATATCTTAATTAATAATCAATTTTCTCAGAAAGTGCAATTCACTTTTTCAACACAGCTGGAAGCGTGTGAATTACAACTTGTGAATCACAGCTTGTGAATTACAGCATGAATTATATAGCTCTGCTTTTCTTGCTGTTTTACAACCCTGGATGAACAACTGAAAGAACTTATGCAAGACTTGTGGTTCTCTTTTTTATGAATAAATGGTAACATTTCCAAATGTTTGGCTATTCATGGAGCCAGGGACATAATTTTTGCCACTACTTTCCGGGCAATAAAAACTGTTAGCTTCCACCTTGGCAGAAAGCACCATTTTCTATGTGGGAAACTAGGTTTTTGTTAAGCATGGACTATACAGTTTGTTGGAATAACCATACAAACTGAAAAGGAATATTACATTGCGAGAATCACATTATTTTGAAGCAATAACAGGCTAGGCCTATCAGTTTAAATGGTACTAATTTAGAATCCGTACCATTCGACTACCTGACAGGCTAAACTCTACCCCTTTAATTTATTCCAGCGAATCATTCACGCAACACACCTATTCACTGACTGTTATTCTATTGATTTGGGATGCCGATGCGAGCACACACGTTCAGCCGGATTATACAGTTGTTTTTTGCCGATTCGAAGTAAGCTTTCCCATTCATGTGGTACAGATTCTAAAGTTAGGCCGTTTAAATGTGCCTACATTTGACATTACTACTCCTTCTCAGCACTGGTCTAGGATAGGCTATTTTCATGCAGTGAGTCTACCTTCTTCAGGTGTACTTAGGCTTAGGCTCTGTAACGTACCATACCGTCACCGTGCGTTGGTGAACAAACTGTAAGAAGATAGGGACCACTATCCTAGCCTGGGCTCATTATTGAGTAAATGGTTAAGTTATTGTGGATCTGTTGAAAGTTTACGCTGAGTGATACTGATACCGTACCTTCTTACCATCCTCCCTTGGTTTATGCCAGACCTCTGTGTCGGAAGAACGGCTGTTAACTTCCAGTTGTTTCAGTGTATCCTCTAATTTACCCAACGAAGTCAGCACTCTTTTAAACCCTGGCTGAATCGGTTCTTCTGGATCCATCTCCAATGTGTTTGACATTTTCCTTGGGTCGGGTTTCACAATCGTCTTCACTGTGAGCCTGTACGGCATGGGACCGTTTCTGTTAATGAAAGGCATGTAGGCAATGCAGGTTTGTTCTCGCTGTAATTATAAACATCCCGTTGCCTCTGACAAAGGAAATATTGATTATTTCAGTTCCTGCAGGAATTGGCCAGGCCCCACTTCTGGTTGCTAGCACTGACACAGCTGTACTTGTCAACATCACAGCATCACGCACAGGAGTAGACGGCAAGATCAGTTTGTGGATCGTGAATGACGAAATTGCGTGACCAGGCAACAATAAACACAGAGCGTAGACTGTGGTCACCAGTCGTTTTGTTTGAACAATTCTAATTGGAACGAATCTGACATCTCTGGGACATATATGAGTTGGATGGGTAGCTCATGGAACCAACGTTGGCGGTTACGGTTACGTACATTGATTTTTTCGTACATATCGCTTTTTGCAAGCATTGTTTTCCTTACTTGCAAATAAACAACTTTGTTCACTAGAACCAACTGTTGTTTACAGGCCTAAAGACAGGCTAAAGTGCCAAACTAAATTGTCTCCAAGTTCCTAGCTCAAACGCCAACTTGAAGGACGCTGACAGCGCACTATGAATAATTGAACAATCAAGTCATCCATTTTTGCTGTCATAATCCCTCGAAATTTCGAAATTTTATTTCAATATTTAAAATTTCGAGCAAAAATGTCGAAAAAATGTCAGAATTATTTTAAGAAACGTGACATTTCTTAAACAAAATGTATGAGAGGGGGGGGGGGGGGGATAAACGTAAACATTTCCAAGTGAATTATACTCAAATTAAAATGTCTAAATGTTCTACATACAAAGCATTATAATTTGTAGACGAAAATTTCGACAAAAATATATCAAAATGTTGCCATAAAAAGTCGCAATTTCATGATAAACGTCACATGCCATTTTCTTGGTGGAATGTTTGGAAATCACAAAACCCGACAACCGTCGCTTCGGCACAGTGGCGTAGCCAGGATTTTTTCAGTGGGGGGGGGCGCTGGGGGGGCTTAACCATTCCTTGGGAGGGCGACTTGTTACTATCTAAGCGGAGCGCCACCATGAGTTGGCGCGCAGCGTACCGAATTTTTTAGCTAAAATGGCCTCCTAGATCGTTGGATATGACACTTCCCAGGCAATGTAAGCTGCTCTTAAATTTTCTCAACATCCTTAAAAAAATCACCCAACCAAATATTTTTTGGGAAATTTCGGCCAATATGCTGAGAATTTTTCGGGCACCTACTGAAAGAAAAATCAATTGCAATGTGTTTTTGAATGGCTAAACTTATATTATCATTATTGTAACGACTTCCCCCGAAATTATAACTTAATGGAAGGGTAATAAAACGGCAAATGATTGTTTGTAATTGGCATGCGATGTAATAATCGATGCATGCCTTTATGATATGTACATTAACATGTTGAATGCGCGCGAAGCGCGCGAAAAATTTTGGTTATATTTTTCGGGCAAGTCATTACAGCACCACCCCCCCCCCTCTCCCCAATCAAATTGGGCTCCTACGCCTATGTATAGACTGATTGGCCGGTAGTTCTCAGCGATTGTGTTGTCTCCTTTCTTGAAAATTTGTTTTTTTGAGCGGTTTTAAGAGCATCAGGGTACGTCCCAGAAGTGAAAACCCGATTGAAAATGTATCGAGGCAATGACGCGAGCAATGATGTGAGAAACCTGTATGATGTCAGCATTTTTTTACCTTTTAACATCTTCTTTGGCATTCCAGTACCTAGAAACCTCATCATGGAGATTCGAGACCATTCAGATCAATGATATATTTTCGCACATTTTTTTTCGACA
>KN882992.1:23078-56921 GCA_000934455.1 Apostichopus parvimensis
AGTACTAATTTCAGTTCTTCACCATTGTTGATTATTACAGGAGGACATACATGGAAAGAAAGAAGAAAGAAACGGAAGGAAAATGGAGGCAGAGAACCCGGATGAA
The DNA here is from genome assembly GCA_000934455.1 of Apostichopus parvimensis. Lineage (NCBI taxonomy): Eukaryota > Metazoa > Echinodermata > Holothuroidea > Aspidochirotida > Stichopodidae > Apostichopus > Apostichopus parvimensis. The sequence goes on from KN882992.1 coordinate 23,185, forward strand.
GATGATGTGAAAGACACTGCTACTAGAAAGACCTCCCGACAAAATACAAATCAGGTACATTTTATGTTCCTGCGTAGTATAGTATAATGTGAATGGAATAATGATGCATTAGAACGTAGAGTATGATACCAGTTATGCTGGAACTAATGTGATGGTCTGTTCTACTTAAACGAAGAAAGATACATAATTTGTTTTTATACTGTCGCACATTTCTACTACAAATTTGAGTCCTCCACCTTTGCTGGTTATTACAGAAGGACGTACTTGGAAAGAAAGAATCAAGAAATGAAACCATAATGGAGACATATAGCCCAGATGAATATGATGTGAATGACACTCCTACTAGCAAGACTTCAACGCAAAATATCGATGAGGTGCATCTAATGTTCCTAAATAGTATACTGGGTGATGTGAATGAAATAATGATGCTCTAGAACCTCGGGTATTATACCAGTTATGCTAGAACTAATGTGAAAGTTCGTTTTACATGAAAGAAGAAAGATACATTAATAATGTTTCTTATAATGTCACACATTTCTAGTAATAATTTGAGTCCTTCACCTTTGTTGGTTATTACAGGAGGAGATACATGGAAAAAAAGAAGAGAGAAATGGAAGAATAATGGAGGCAGAGAACCCGGATGAAGATGATGTGAAAGACACTGGTACAAGAAAGACTTCCCGGCAAAATACAGATGAGGTACATTTTATGTTCCTGCGTAGTATAGTATAATGTGAATGAAATGATAACGCATTAGAACCTTGAGTATGATACCAGTTATGGGAGAACTTTTGTGTAGGTCCGTTTTACTTTAAAGAAGAAAGATGCATTAATAACTGTCATCATACTGTCACACAGTACTATTACAAATTTCAGTCCTTCACCGTTGTTGATTATTACAGGAGGAGGTTCTTGGAAAGAAAGAAGAGAGACACGAAAACATAATGGAGACAGAGAACTCGGATGAAGATGATGTGAAAGACGCTGCTACTAGCAAAACTTCCCGGCAAAATGCAGATGAGGTACATTTTATGTTCCTAAATAGTATATTGGCTATTGTGAAGAGTACAATGATGCACTAGAACCTAGGGTATTATACCAGTCATGCTAGAACTAATCTGTATGTCTGTTTAACTTGAAAGAAGAAAGATACATAAAGAGTTTTTCTTATACTGTCACACATTTCTAGAACTACTTTGAGTCCTTCACCTTTGCTTGTTATTACAGGGGGACGTACATAGAAAGACAGAAGGAAGGAACGGAAGCATAATGGAGGCAGAGAAGCCGGATGAAGATGATGTGAAAGACGCTGCTACTAGCAAAACTTCCCGGCAAAATACAGATGAGGTACATTGTATGGTCCAGAATAGTATAGTATAATGTAAATGAAACAATGATGCTCTATATATCCTAGGGTATTATAACAGTTCTGCAATTACCAATGTGATCGTCTGTTTTACTTGAAAGATAAATATACATAAATAGTTTTTTTTTTCCTGTCATGTAGTTGTAGAATTAATTTGGGTCATTCGACTTTGTTGATGATTACAGGAGGACGTACATGGAAAGACAGAAGGGGGAAACGAAGGCAGAATGAAGACAGAGAACCCGGATGAAGATGATGTGAAAGACGCTGCTACTAGCAAGACTTCCCCGCAAAATATCCATGAGGTACAATTTGGTTCAAAATAGTATACTGGATGATGTGAATGAAACAATAATGCTCCATAATCTAGGGTATTATAACAGTTCTGCTAGAACTAATGTGTTGGTCCGTTGTACTTAAAAGAAGAAAGATACATATATATATTTTTCCTATACTGTCACAAATTCCAGTACTAATTTGAGTCATTCGATTTGTTGGTTATTACAGGAGGACATACTTGGAAAGAAAGAAGGGAGAATTCGGAGCATAATGGAGACGGAGAACCCGGATGAAGATGATGTGAAAGACACTGCTACTAGCAATACTTCCCAGCAAAATATCAATGAGGTACATTTTTGGTTTCGATGGTAATCGTATCATATATGCTGTCATGCAGGCAGATGAGTATGGGAGTGTGTGTAGTTGTGGCAGTGGGTGTGGGTGTGACGCCTTATCACGATATCTCAAGAATTTAAGCTCAAGAATTTGATCCAATATCATATTTGGTGAGTAGGTGTACCACATTTAGGAAAAAAGGGTTATTGTTTTTATAGGATGTCAAAAATCACTTGGTTGTCACCAGGGGTCAAGCCAAGAATAGGAGCTTGAATCAATCTTGTATTTTGTTTGAAGGAGTATCACATTGAGTAGAAGAACCTTCTTGTTTTTTGTTGAGTTCAAAGTTCATTTGGGTCACTAGAGGTCAAAAAGGAAAACCTTATAAACACGATATCTCAAGAAGGGAATCTTGTTTTTGTGGAAACCTTGTTTTATAATCTGCCGTATATCCCACCGACCAGCCTTTTAGATAATATGTTCGTTACGCCTCATAATAATAGGAGGATGTTGGCAATTTGAAAATAGCTTATGCAAAGAATCGATTCAAACCTCACGCGCAAAGTTCCGTAGGCTTCAGTATGTCGCTTCGCTGCATGCTATCGCTACATACACTGTGTGCAAACGGTGTACATATAGCGGTGCTATTGGAAGTATATCGTCGTATTTCTAAATTTCGAGATTCAGTGCCAAATAAAAACTCTAGGTTTCGATGTAGTTATGAAACTTAACAGTCGTCTAGTTCGGTTTTTGACGATTAACAATCTCATGTTGAATTAATTATGTAAAACGGTCTTAATGTGGCAGTGAGTTCACGAGCTGTGTCTGGGTCGGCTGCTGATATCAAGTTGTGTAGTCTCTTCCAAGATTCAGCCTAGCTAGGCCTTAAAAGTAACGTTCGACTTTCGTCACGTTTATGATGATAGGACAACTCGAACAAACCTAATAATTCGCAAACTAGACAACAATTTAAGGAGTTTTGAGACAAGGTTGCTGTTATTACTGCTAATATTTTTTGGAAAATAATTGGTAAACTGTACGAGGTCGCGCTACGTAGCGCTTCAGAGTAGCCGTGAGGTAATGTATAGGCTAAGGACTCGCCCACACATATAGCTACTGTACATTATATGCGTAAAACAATAGAGGAGCCCTAGTATAACAGACGCAAAGCTCTCTTGGTAGGTATTTTTGCAGATGTTTTATTTATTATTGTTTGAGACACCTCAGTAGGCCTAGCTGCATATTTATGATTCTGCGATATGTTTTACTTTGTTCATCACTCACTTTTGATGGAAAAAGTTTAAATTTCCTACTGCACAGAAACATAATTTTTCAATGTTCACCTACGTCACCCCGTGTATCTATCTGCCTTAGTGCCTAACCTTTGTTGTCAGAAATTATTGATGCTGTAGATCTGTATAATGGAAACTTTGAACAAGAATCATGTTGCAAGTGGATTTTGTGTTTTGGGGAGTAGGCTTTTAGTCACGGTCGCCAAATAGCTAGTACTTTTAAAAATATTTGTCGATGCCTGTTGTCTTTGGTAGAGATCAATCTGTATGCTGAATGCAATAAAAGTTTCCATCTCGGTCATCAGCTGCCAATGTGAATATTGTTTGTCATATATATCTCAATGCATTTTGCTACACTACTTGGACTAAGTATGTTGTTTATCCTGGCTATACGCTACAGCCTAGTGTGACACATTCATATCAGTAAATCATCATCGAAACCACACTGAAGTTTTACTGTCTGGTTAATATCCTCTGTAGTATAGGATCATGTGAATAAAATATTTTACGCAAATTGCATTGCAAACCATAAGTCATTCTTCCTCGTTGGTTACGATATTCGACATTATGTACTACTATTGCCAAGGGGGTAAAATCATCCTGATCAGTACATTTTACATTCCTCACAACGTTGTAAGCACTGGGGAATCGAAAAGATTGTTTCAGATATAGTTATAGCTACACGTCATTTCAATATAAACGACTCTGTACAGAGATATAATCCTATTTAACAGTTGTTGTAAAGAATGATCCGTTAAGTAAAATTGATGATGACACCAACTTTTAATTGCAAGAATAGATTGTAATAATTGTTTTTACTACTGTAGTCCGGTTGATCATTCAATTTATTATAGCAGCGATTGCCACGGTACAAATTAACGTTTCTAAGTAGCGGTTCCAGCGATTGTCATGTTGAGACTCACAAGGAGCAAAAGTTCACATCTGGGGGTGGGGGAGGGGGATGGCGTATAGCTTTCCGTCTGGGTGTGTTGGTGTTTTTGTAAGATGAATTATCTCAAACATAGGTCATTGTGGTAACTGAGGTCAAATACTAACGAAGCCTTAGAGATCAAATTAAGCTTGTGTAAAATATACTTGTACCATGTAAACTAAAAGCTCTCGAGTACATTTTGCCGTACTCGTGCGCATACTCGTACTCATGACTTTGCTCTCGTACTCGGGAAATTGTACTCACGCTTAAGATTATGTTGATAAGCAAGATCAACTTGTTCATTCTTAGTACATGGAATTTTTTACATATCGTCCGTTCAAGATTAAACGCTAGACATTTATTTGTTCCTAATATGACTACCCTTTAATTTAGCTTTTCAGCGGAAGAATTGTTACTACGTAGTCTTGGTCATTAACGTACATCATATTCAACGTAATACTTTAAAAGTAGACAACCAATCCAAAGTCAAATGTAAATAATATCACACAACCAAGTTCAATAATGGTGAAAACTGTTCTGCTATAATCACAGGAAATATTTGGAGGAATGTAAACCATAGTTTGATGTAACGAATACATTCCTTTGCCCAAGCACCTTGTAGTTCCTTTTGGGTGAATTTATCGATGGTCACCTTCAGAAATACTTCCTTAACTCAACAAAATGCCCATAGTCATTAGGAATGTAACAATAGCAATATTTACTGTGCTATTGTCCTGAAGACGGTATACCATAGCAGTTATACGTATACCAACAAAATGAAATATTACTTTTACGTATCAGGAGGTGAGCATCTATATAGTACAATGTTGTATTTCATGGAACAACTGTGTTATGGTATATGCTTGTTAGCTTAATATATTTAATTGGTATATACCTGTAGTATCAGCTCTAGACATAATCAAGTCTGTTTCGGTGACAGATCCAATGGATTTTACTCGTTTAGTTTCAGTTTTCTTGAAAGCCACTCATACAAAAAATGTCTTTCTTGCTCAAATTGACTACTACGAGTGTTGTGGCCTCAGTTGCTTAATTCCAGCTTAATGTCGAACAATAATCTGTAGGTTAACTTGAAAAAGAGCTTCTTTAATGTTATGTTCAACTAACTTAAAAGTTGATATCAATATAGACACATCAGCACGACAAACAGGTTTCTTCATATATCCGTCTTGACCAATGATGGCCTCGGGCGTCTTGATATACCCCTAAGTAATAGAAATGTAATGTAGTATAAATAACTTTTGAACACGCTTTTCTCCCCTCAACCCTTCATTTCAGCTTATCGAAGAAACAGAGAGCAAGCCAGAACAAGAATCGTCCGGTAAGGCAAAGCAAGACATTTAGGCTACTTAGGCTACAGCTACTTGTAATATTTCCCACGTATATGTGGTAGGAAAATGGACCAAACCCCCCCCCCCCCCCCCACCACCACTCTATTTTTCTTTCTCACACACCAGTTCAAGGTCTTTGGGTAAAGCTACCAGAAATCACTACGGAGAAGCGTGGCTACAATGTAGGTAAACACTTTAATTTAATTAAAATAACAAATGTATAGTGGAGGGTTCAATAGGAACAAAGATAATACTTAAAGCATTGACTGACTATGCAAAAATCCCTTTGGGAATAAAACAAATCAAGAAGATGTATCAGGCATGCATTCTACGTTCAGTGGTTATGACGTCGCAAGGCACTCTTATAGTCCAACGCTTTACCTTATCGCCGCATAAACTTGACAAATCGCAAGAACTTTTCCAAGAATAAATTCTGCAATACTCAGTTTGAAAGTGATTCATGACAACGTTTTCATTTCGTTTGTATACCAAGATATTTAAAATTAACGTTGGTACATTTTCAGATGGTGACATATATCACAATTATGAATTATGTCATCGCTAATGAGTTCAGAGTTGCTTTACTTAAGTATACTCTTATCTTCGATAGAAAACGAGACTGAAGACGATTTTGTGGAATACTTGGAAGAGGTTGGTCTAGAGAATTATTTCCCACGGAAGCTCACCCTGAAAGCGGCCACAGAGGTACGGCTGATCCTAAGCGACGATTTACAAATGAAAACAAAAGATCTACCTTTTCTGTTTATCAACAAGCTAACCTCATTAGACAGTAGGGTTACATGGAAAGAGAATCTTCACATAGAAGGTAGTGTAAGAGATTTCATATATGCAATTCTTCATTGTTCCGATAATCATTTAAGACAACATTTGCTGGAGAAATTTGCATCTTGTCAACTTGCCGTGCCAGTCTTATTACCTGGGGTAAGAGATGACGCGAAACCAGAGCTGCTTACTTGGGCACTAAGTCGTGTTGTAAAAAAATGGAAAGAAAATGAAACATCTCTTGCACCAGAAAAACGTATGGTAAGTGAGCCTGTATTTACCACTGCATTCATAAGATTTGGTGATATTCCAATCTCCAAATCATCTGTATTAAATAGTGTTATTGGTAGAGCTCAAGGAAATGAAAAGTTTCGATATTTTCTGTCGTTTGAAGATGAAAAAGAGTGCGTTTATCATTGTTGTGGATCAGTAGAAGGCCAATGGTACCTGCCAATGTACGGTAGAAAAGAGGAGTTGCTGAAAGAAGTTACATTATTGTTGAATCTGAGAGGTGATTCCACAAAATTTACTACTGAAAGTCAATTTATGTGCAGGATAGCTAATGCTATATTCATATTTGTAGATAAACCCAACTTGGAATACTACGAGACAGTAATTGATGATATAAAGAAAAGTTGTAAAAATGTTTTCGTGATACATTTGATTGCACGCACACAAAAGAGGGGGGGTAGGCAAAAACGAAAGCAACAGCTCAACAGTAAGAGTAAAAGGCTCCAAATCGATGAAACCGATGATAGTATTGATTTCGGCGCAGAACGCAATGAAACAGAACTTGCAAGAATTATTTGTAAGAAGATTGTGCAATACTGCAATAACACTAGTTGTGAGGTTTACCGATCAATTGAAGACTGGCAAACCTGTTGCTATAATGAAATAACTGTGGATCAGGACAACGATTTCTATAAGAGAGCAAAAGAATTGCTGCAATCCTCCTTTCCGATTCACGAATCAATTGAGAAAGTGAAGAAATCATATTTACAATTACAAGTCGAATGGAGTAAATGGGTCGAAGCTGATAAAAAACCTTTGCGTGTTGGGGTACACACTGTTGCTTATCAGTTTGAAACAAAGGAAAAAATTAAAGGTGACATAAGGCGAATCCAAAGACAAAAAGGCTTATCTGCAAATATGGAAGTTGTGTTTAAAAACTTGCAAACAGTTATGCTTGATAAAAATGATCTCTTGCATTACTTCATGTCCATTTTTCAAACACACATCGAAATGATGACCGCCCGTGAAATTCCTGCATTGGTTGAGAGAATCAACTTGTTGAATACCTCACTACAAACAAAAAAATCTGCTAGGAAGCAAGGTCCGCTCAACAAACGCGGCGAACTACAAAATGAAATAAAAGAGTTGCAAACGCAGCTCCTAAAAGAAAGCAACCAAGTTAATGAGAAAAACATTAGCTGCGAACACTTTATTCGTGAGTTAGGCCATTGGTATGAAGCAAACCTTGAAGATGAAAATCGTTACGAGGGAAATCAAATGCTGGTAAAAATGGCATCAAAATTACTTCTTGCAGGATATCCATTGGAAATTTTAGATAGAGAAACTGCTTACATTCCCATCAAATGGATTTCAGGCGTCTTAATGAACCTCGCAAATACACTTAATAACCCAAAAATATTTGTTTTGTCTATAATTGGTATCCAGAGTAGTGGAAAGTCAACGTTGTTGAATAGTATGTTTGGTGTCAAGTTTCCGGTACGTGCTGGTAGATGCACACGAGGGTTGTACCTTCAATTGTTAGAAGTGAACAAAGCATTTCATGAACAACTTGGTTTCAAGTATCTTCTGATTATTGATACTGAAGGATTGCAATCTCCAGATCGAACTGTTCTCAACGACCACACATTTGACAATTCAATAGCTACACTGGCCATGTGCATAGGGGACCTTACTTTACTGAATGTCGGTCAAGAAACCATTGGCCCAGATATGATTGGCATATTGCAAATAGTTGTCCATGCCTTGATAAGAATGAAGAAAGTCGAATTAGTTACTCATTGCAGAATCATTCAACAAAGAGTGAGCGACATAGCAGCAGTCGCTAACAATAAAGCTAACATGACTAAAATAAAGGATGCTCTCAACAAAGTCACTCGTATTGCTGCTGCTGAGGAAAAAGTAGATCACATTCAAGATTTTTCAGATGTGCTTCCTTTAGCTGAAGAGGATGACTTGCAGTTTTTCCCATGCTTGTGGATGGGTTTAATGTCTCCTCCAAATTCTGGTTATAGTGATAAAATTCACGCTTTAAAAGATGCCATTTTCAAACCAAAAGTAAATCAACCGGTAATCCCGCCTCAGTTTACATTGGCAAAGTTTGTAAGGAGATTGGAAGATGTATGGGCTGCAGTGAAATCAGAAGATTTCGTCTTCAATTTCCAAAACAGTTTTGATGCCCTCAGTAACCGAAGGTTCAGACTAGAGCATAATAAACTTATTGGAAAACTGAGAACTGAGATATTTCAATGGGAACTAAGCAATGGTGAAAATATCACGAATGCTACGAAAGAAGACTTTTACAGAAAGCTAGAGATTGAAATAAGTGATAAATGCAAATATATAAATAAGAAAATAGATGAATACGTAAAGGAGCATTCAAGCGAGGAGGAAGTGAAAAAACGTCAAGAGAGTATCAAATATGAAACATTCGATATTGGTAAAGATATTAAAAGAGGCATCAAAGAAAACACAGAGATACAATTACAAAATGAGGCCGATAAAGAAGGATTGCCAAATTTCATCAGAAAGGCAAAACAAGAACTGAAATTTGCGGCTAAAAAAGCCGCAAATCAATTAACGCACATTAAATCCGCTTCTTATTGGAAGGAAAACGATGAGAAATTGGAGAGACAATTTGACGTTCTTTGGGATAAAAAAGTTAAACAGCTTGAAAAAGAATTCCAAAAATCCCAAATTACTGAGGAATATATCGAAAGGGCTTGTGGTAACAGCCTTAGAAAACTAATGCTTGGTACAGAACATAGAAAAGCGCACACTGACGAGATACGAGAACACAAACGGTGGAACCTTTGGGAGAGGGAGAAAGGCTTTGTTAATTGGGTTGGGAAACATTTGCCGGGATCTACGGATGGACTGGATACAGTTCAAAAGGAAGTATTCGTAATTGTAAATCGTCATAAAACGTATCTTAACAAACACGCGAAAGTTATACCGTTTCAACAGAGTCGCGTAGATACTATTTTACATGAAGTGTACATTGCATTAACGCAAAGCAAGGTCAATAGTGAATGTGTGGCTATTATCCTTCGTGAAATCCAGGACGAGATATGTAACGTTTGCAAAGAATGTCAAATAAAGTATGAAAGTCACAATTCATTGCAAAGAATGTTTGAAAATGAGAAGAAATGTTTAAAAGACGACTTTAAAGGCTATGTTGATGAAACCATTAAGAGTGTAGCGGCTGTAAAGCGATCATACTCTGAGTGTGTGACTGTTTTGCGAAATGTAACTTTAAATGCCTTCAACGTAAAACTCTTAGAACAAATGAGGAAAAAAGATTGTTATAATGATAAGCAGAGGATGCTTGGCAGAATTTTAGAAGAGCTATGTCTTAAGAAAGATCCAAAGCTGTATTATGATTTTATACGGGAAAGTGATAAATTCGTTAGCAATTGGTTGAGCCAAAAGGTTCTAACTGAAATAACAACACGGTCCCATTATTGGATTAACGTAATAGATACAAAAATCAATGACCTACTGGGTTATGTTAAATCTGCATTACGTAAGACTGAAAATGAATTGACGGCACTTGGAGGGGAACAAACAGCATTTAGGGAATGGGCAAATACATTTCTGAAAAACGACAACATGTCAGAGTATGGAATGAATATACAGTTTTCTGTTGAGGATATCGATGTAAGCGACATTGCTGAGTTTACCAACATGTTGCACAGCATGTTCAGTTCGAACTTTAAAACAGATATTACTAAAGGATGGAACTTAGACAAACTAAGTGATCCGTCAGTAGCATCTCAGCTTTATTCAGAAATGCGGGATGTGGCAAGTGATATCTTAGATCATTTAGGAACGTGTAAGGAATTTTGTCCTTTCTGTAAAGTACCCTGCCATTTGCAAATCAGAGGTGAACATAAACACAAAGCTATCTTTCATTACTCACAGGGTGTAGCAGGATATCATTACGAAAAGTCACTAAAACTGGTATCAGAGCCATGCACAATGTTAGTAGCCTCCGACACTAGATATCGATGCCGCATAGGGCCACCAAAGGAGTATAGACCTTACAAGGAGTATGCCAAGGATTATCCTTCTTGGGATATTACTCCAATTACAGGGGATACTCCAATAATTTACTGGAAGTGGGTATTGCAAACTTTTAATAATGATTTTGCGAAGTTGTACAACACAAAGCCAGCAGAGCTCCCAAACGAATGGCGTACAGTTTCAGAAGAAGAAGCTTTAAAAAGTTTAAGGAAAAACTACCATCTGAACAGTAACTAGGCAGCAGCATAGGTTATTGTACAAGACGGTATACGTATATTTAAGATACACAAGATGTTGTGAACGAATCAATTACATATTTTCAACAGATCTGATAATATTGATTAACTAAGCTCTTGTTGAATTATATTAAAAACTTTTGAAAAGGTGAAAAATTAATCAAATATAAAGGATAATGTTGGTGGAATGTTCTACAACCACTCTGTGCTTGAATCATGTAAACTTGTGCACGATTGTGTGGAGGTTAATTTTTCAAGGTGACATTCGACATGGATTATGTAACAAAGCTAGAATGCTGATGTGACGTCTACGTTCATCTTGGCTTAAATTCCCTAAATTGTGTGCCATTAGATTTACATCTATCGAAAGTTGTTTGGGCGGTTTATGATCCTTGTGTCAAACTGCGCAACACTTGTAAGAAAACAAGGACCAATTTGTTATTCGTAGATAACCAATAATTATGAAAATTTAAGGCTAAGTGTTGGATCTTTGGATCAATGAACATTTGTTACGCGCCGTTATCAGCAAATGCGCTCATGGCGAAATAAACATAAAGGTTGAATATGCACGGATAACTACAAGCAAGAAACTTGCCAGTTGCATTACGTGTTTGAAAACAATTAAGCAAATATTTGTTAGTCGTACATAGCAATAATTACTTAAAATTAAGGCTAATAGTTATTTCCAAACAAAAAAATTGTTTCGCTAATATATGATATTCAATTGTTGATGCATACATGTAACTTTTAAGATGAATACAATTTCCTTGGATTTGTTCGCAATCCCGTGGAATTGATTCCTGACTAGATATTCAATGTGAAATTTCAGTAGTTAATTTTGTAACTTTTTTGAACATTTTACAGCTTGATAATTTATAACACTTTTTGATAAATGAAATGACAGTTAATGTTATTCTTTAAGAGACATGCAATTTTGTAAGTTTTTAACAATTCTATAGAGATATATTTTATAAAACATCTGGTAACTGAAAATAACACTTAACGTTTTTTTCTTTAAGAGACTTACTAACTCATTAACTTTGTTACTTAAATAGCTATTAAATTGTAATTATTAACTAATATTTACTTTCCTTTTCAACTTCTAAGACAACTGTACGGATTGAACCCAATATTGAAATATTGTATACCTTTATCATGTAAGATATTAATCCTGGCTTGTAGTTGAAAGTAACGCACCTGTATACATAAGGTTGAAAATAGGTGTAGTAGTTCGTAGTTGAGGTAGAAACTTTTATAACTGTTTTACTATATGAAACATGTATTGTATACCTATATTAACAGGAAATACATGTACAGTTTCAATCATGGAAATATTATTGTTTGTATATTCTCAATTGATAATTATTTACAATTCGCTGACAGCTCTCTAAAGAACTATTGGATGTTGGATGCAATGTCATAATAATGAGGTAATATATGATATAACTCGGTTCAATCGTAAAATTGGATTTTGATAATGATAGCATTTCAAAACTTGATTGTAACACTAAGGTGGTGCTTAGTCTTTGACTTAAACACCTTTGTCACTTTTTTTAGGATGGGAGGAGGGAGGAGAAAATCCAATTTGTGTTATGTTATGAGCATTACTTCATACATTACCATGTATGTGTCGTGTTGATACTCTATAGCCTCTAAATTTTCTAAAAAGTAACCAAATGGCCTGACGAAAGGGTGGGGGGGGGGGATGGCTGAGCGTTGCACAGCGACGAAAGAATGAATTGAGATGAATCAATGAATTGTACCAGGTTACCTTAGTTCAAGCAAACGGAAAGTTTATCGTTTCCAAATATATTGGAAAACCTATCTTTGAAATAGGCCTATTTGAATGCGCAATGTAGGTGTGGAATACGTATGTTCCATAGGCCAATATACTGTATGGAATATAGATACAATAAGATACCAATCAACCATATTCTGATTCAACTTAAAAGAAACCGGTTAACTCCATAACCCCCTGTAAAGTTTGAGCTTATTACAATGATAACTTTTTGTAGATGTCGTCCTCGTTGTACAGTTATTTCTACACATTCTTTCCAAGCGGTAACTTTGTTTCAAATTTAGGTAAGATCGGTGGAGTTTACTTGTTTTATTTTTATGTTTATTCTTTCTTCTTTTCTTTTCTTTTCTCTTCTCTTCTTTCTTGGATTGTTCGTTATTTCAAGTCACTGAGAGATTGTTAATGTACATACAAGCTTTAAAGATTTTATTCATTTAATTCTAAGTACAAATCTTGTATACCTTTTAAAATGTACTTGAAAATTGTTCTTTATTTATTTTTACTTTTTTAATGAAGATGTAGAGACTATTGAGCATCTATTATGGGATTATCATATTAGTAAATCTTTCATTCAGATGTGGAACATTTTACGTTACGTCAATAATTGTTTTCTCCAAAGCAGGATATTATTTTTAGGTTACAAGTTATGTTCGAATCGCTCGTATAACTTTCTTATTTTTTTTTCATTTGAAATATTTTACCTTTAAAAGGAAATTGGAAGAAACCGTTCCTATAATACATACTCCGAACGAATTCTTACTTTAACTCACATTTTACGTTTAAAGTTGAAAACTAACTTCACATGGGGACGTTCCGTGCCCCGATTGCGTATCGTTCCTTAGAAACTGCTTCAAAAATTGTATCTTTCATTTACTTAACTGGTTCCAATTATATTCTCTTATTTCCCTTTAAGTACCTAATCATGTAAAAGCATACTTGTGAATGTTCTTTGGTGGTCATAGCAAAGATATGAATAAAATATGAAAGAAAAATGTATGCACATGTTAGCTAACATTCATAATTAAAGTTCATGTTTTCTGAAGATCATTGCATTTTTGACAAACTTATTTAGGATTCCTTGCTTATCGGTAGAGCTCAAGTTTCCAAACTTCCAAGCAACTTGTCCACGCTTAAAATTTCCTTTTGGAGAACTATGTTTACTATACGCTATGTCATACACTTGGTTTGTTGCTTTTGTGACTTATGGAGAATCTTGGAACAATTTACACCCACTGAATCGAAATGAGTTTTATTTATGTTGAAATCATTCCCTGCAGTATCATGAGCGGTATAACATACATGGACAAGTTCTGAGAGAGATTACTCTCAGTAACTCTACATGGGAGTGGGTTTCAACAATCCTTGGACCACCGAGCCTCTCTCCTTTATCAAATATATGATCCGCACCTGTTTATTTATCCAAATTATTAGTGTTATATGGTAATCAATTCAGATGTGGTGCAGGGTTTGTGAGGGTGTTCACAATCAGCACGGACAACTCTAATAGTGTGGAAGTCTTCTCTTTCTCATAAGCAAAACAAAAACAAAAAATAAAACTGTTAGCAAACTGCTTATCCACTAGAGAGCCTGTGTAGGAGAATCTGTAAAAGTAAGTTGGCCTGACGTTTCGATCCTAGGAGGATCTTCTACAAATGTAGGCTAAATGACAAGTGCAGACAAGTGACACTTATCATTTAGCCTTTGAAGAAGATCCTGCTAGAATCGAAACGTCCTGCCAACTTACTTTTACACAAGCAAAACAAAAGACAGATTATAGACAATTTTCATCTAAATATTTGAATTATAATTCTCTCTGAGTCGTTATAAGTCTAACAGAGTAAGTCAAATAATTATAATATTAATATGATATGAAAGAAATCAAATTGACAAGAATATAAACCTCAGAAGTCCGATGAGACCGAAATAAATTAACAAGCAGCAAGTGACACAGTTAAAAGTACTATAACTGAACGTAAAGAAGAAAAACATGAACAAGAAAGAAAAACAAAAACAAACTGAATCATCTCCACAACTTAACAAACAGAAATAAAGTCCTGAGTCTGTCTCTCTTTTTAGAAATACTGACCAAAAAAAAGTCTGAAAATCGATACCTTGGTGATATATTAATTATACAATTCTTAGTACCATAATAACTATTTTACGATTATATTAAGGGGAAAAAATCATTAATTTTTAGTTTACACCGATTTTCATTTCCACACATTCATATCCTTTTGTACATACTGTTTTGGCAATTCACAAAAGTTTGATATTATATTCTTGTATTTAAAGTTTTTTAGATTATTAGTTTTCTAATCTTTCGGAAGTTTGTGTGCCATTTGAGGGACTAACCTTATGACCTGTGCGCTAGAGTGAGTAGTCCAGTCACTTTCTTAAACTAGTCTCAAGTGGTTCAATGGATATTTCTCAAGTATATAAAAGTGATATTGATATAAAGACAATCTGGATTAACCACAGCGCTTTCTAACTGTCTAACACATATCAAAAGTCTAACGTCATCATTGAAAGGATGGTTATCAAAAGCAAGTTTTTAAACCAACTTGAAATTTTAAATTACACAATTATTGTGAAATTTATTCTTTTTCTTGATGATATTTTCAGTCAGATATAGAGACAGACGATGTTACACTGAGGATAAAATAGAACGCAAGTCCCATTGGGAATTTCAAGATATTAATGTATTTCCATTGAAAAGTTAGGTATCCCTTTAAGTCATGATCTTTACCTTTGACCTCTGCATTTTCTGTCCATGTTCTGGTCTATCATATATTTAATTTCTGCAGTTATCTTACACATTGCCTAAACTTTTGTTTTTTCATTAAAAATAAGTAGCAGAACTACTATAGTATGTTACAGTGTGTGGATATTTCCTCCTCAAAATCCTTGATTTCTCAAAAAGTAACTCGTTTTGCCTTGGATAACCAGTGAGAATGTGTTGTTCGGATGTTCCTTAACTATACTCAACCATCAAACCTTAGTGACTAAAGACTGCAACGGGTGTCAATTTTTAAGCACATTTTTGGGTGCCGCCCACTGACTATTCAGCCTATCCAGCGAACCGTCACATTTAAAGACGGTGCACCTATCTTTCCACGTGATTCAAAGAAAGCTTCACTGGTAAATTCCGGTACACCAGTGTAATATCCATTCCTAAAATGTACCATGGCGGAAAGGCTCGAAACCAATGGCAGAATGGCACTAGATTCGGCCTAGCCGATTAGGTGAGTAAAATAAAAATAGTGATTATAGTTTATAACATTTGTGTAGTTTTGACAAATGGTAACGTGATTAGCACTGTCACTGTTAAATCAAAGGGTTTGCGACGTTTTAATAAACATTATATGAAAGCAAAACGATATATATAGTTGGCTACATAGGCTAGGTTTATATTGTATGACCTACAACTACTGGGATATTTCATCATCAGCAAGTAGAAAAATGTGCCTGTAGAACATTTCAATCTTTATTTCTCATCAAAAATAGTATCTTCTGACTTTTTCAAGGAAGTAGATGCAAATGCCGTACTTGCTACGACTGGTATATCGAATGCAATTTCATTATAGTTCGCGAGATTGATATTTTATTCCACACCTCATTACAGTCAGAGCTCATTTTAAGAACATTTTAAGGTTGTCCTTCGGATAACCTTGACTTCCCATTTGGTTGTCCGAAGGATTTTTGGTTGTCCAATGAAAGCACCAACAAAATTAACTACTGGCGTTGCCTGACGTGGTACATGGCACACATCGTGTGCACTAAAGTTACTAAAAATAGGCCAAGGAACGATTATGTTATAGTAACGTACGTCTTGCGATTTTCCAACACTTGGATTTTTAAAATGGCGCACCTTGTGCGAGAGCCGTACGTAAGTATAATACTACAGTGTATCGATTTAGCCTTGTAGGTGAGTTCCGTAACGTTAGGCTACGCAGGCATAGTTTATCGGCATGATGCTTAATCTTACTCTTAGTGACTAGTCTTACCGAGATTGACTTTGCGAACAATTTGGACAGAATTGTAGTATACAACATTGTTACGTAAACAGGATTCTGCATCTGGAACGCAATATTTTAGCCAGGGACGCCAAACCTTCAAAATGCAGGAAATCAACAATTATAAGAGTATTGCATTATTATATTAGACGAACTTTCAGGGGCAAGATTGAGAAGGGTCGCTTTAATAGATCCCTTCGACCTGAAAAGAGAGTTTAAATGATATTCCTGTTTTTGTTAAATTTTACTTTTCGGGGTTCTCAAAGGGTGGGGGAGCGATCACTCACATTGATCCCAGCCCCCCCCCCCTCCCCCCCCCCCCGCCCCGGGTACGTCCCTGCTCCGTCTGGCAAAATTTTGGAGCAAACAAACCCCAAGTATTCAAACTCACAGCTAGGCCTATGAGAAACATAACAAACAATTTTTGGAATGAATATCTTTTTTTCTTTTAAAAAAAAACACAACTTCTTCTCAAACTTCCAATCCTTTGTACAGATTATTGAATTGAAAACCAATAAACCATAACAATCAACCGCAAGTTCAGAGTTAACAACAGTCCCATTCAGAGATTTTCATGGTAAAAATAGTCAATGGTGGTTTCCAAATTTCCTATGATTTGATTGGCTAATAGCCGTTACCATTGCCTTCAAACATTCTTGCATCTATAGTGCTCAATGAATGCAAAGGGTGTTGTTTAAATGCAACTAATTGTAACTATGGTAACTAGTCTACGGCAAACTGTCCGCTTCAGAATTTGACAATACGTTTGTTGTTGTATTGTAGTTACAGCTTTCATCATTTGATTTTATTGTGCACATTATAGACATATCATTACAGGCTTCCATGCCCACATGCACAGTACTGCATACACGTTGTACTCTAGCTAGCTTGTCATACGTGCGTTGCGGCCGTGTATGGCAAGCCATATGGGACAAACACCTCATAATATATCCGCGTATTAATTTGAATATAAACAAGTATTAATTCGAATACATATAAAGATTTATCCGAGTATATACGCATATTAATTCAAATACATACACGTATTAATTTGAATGTATCCACGTATTATATTATGCTGTTGTCTAGATCAAGTACGTTTGGCCTGGGTGTATGTCAATAATAACTTTGCAATCTATCATTTATTGCACTGGCGACGCTACTATGTTATGACTCTCGAAACTCGTTTGTGAAAATGCCATAAGACAATGCAGTTATTATCTGATTTAATACGCGTATATATTCGAATTAATTCGCATATACACTGTTAAAAATATGAGGCCCATTTTCTTAAAAAGTGGATGCAACCAGGCTGCCACCACTTGTTGATGTAATCTCAGATTTCCCTTACAAGGTAACATGGTGGTTTCCTCCCATGAAGGAAAATTAACATTTCCCTTAAAAAGAGGGAAACATTTTACCACTTTCGGAGGTAAAATAAGTTTATCCCAAAATGTGGTGACAATAGAAGTTGCATCCTAAAATGTAGGGTAAACTCCACTTTTCCCTATATTGAGGCAAACCTCGGTTTTCCCCTAAAACACAACTAATGTATCACACCAAACTAAAGGAAAAGTCCACAGTTTATTGCCTGCAACTGTTCAAACAAAACTTAATGAACTTTACATACAAAATGCTGACATAAATCTGTACCCTCCATTATAAAAAAAAAGTAAAATATGGAGGGGACAACACTCCCAATGCAAGCATCCCATCTTAGCCCTCAATAAAAAAACAGTTGTTGTGCACCAAAGGACTGTCTCTCTCCCGTTGACCTCTTCCCCATGCTTTAATAATACTGAATAATAACACTACCATGTAACATTTCTGTTGACATAACACCCTCAATGGAAAAATGGTGGGTAAAACAAATAATGTAATCTACCATAAACAAGATTGGAACTTTGGTTTATGTGCCCAAAAGACGGAAATTTGAATTTTTTATGTTCTCAAAAAAGGAAGTAATTAGCTTTAGTGGCCATGTGGTTCTTTGTCTGTCAGTTATAATGGTGATTGCGAACCCAACATTGGCTGACCATATCTGTCTTATAAGCCATTACGACAAAATCAACTGCAATGAATTTATATCATAACCCAAAGTTTACATTTGTCTACCCCATATCAGTGAATGTGAGCCAAAAGGTTTACCAGGTTTGTTCTATGAGCAATGAATTGTAGTTTGAAAAAAACACATTTTTTCTTGAAATGTAACTTACAAAGGCTAAACTATACTAAAAAACGATTTTATAACACCTGAATTCTCATTGCCATACATAAAATAAAGAACTGGAGCTATTTATAATAGATACTGAAATAGTACTGATCAACAACACTAACATGTAAACATTTCTGTTAATATATAACCATCATATGAGAATAATGTTAGATAAAACAGATATTGTAGGCTATCACAATCAATACTGGATTTTTGGTATGTCCTTAAAGGTAAATGAATTGGTCGTTTTCCTTCCTCATTTTGTCAACAAAGGCAATCACAATTTGTTTCATATGCCTATCAGTCAATGGTGTTAATTGCTTACCCAACATTGACTGCACATAACAGTCTGTAATTGGCATTATGACAGAATCAACTGCAAATAACTGATTCATAACCTTAACAATTTTTACCTTTTTCCACACATATCTATGTGTAAATGCTTCACCAGGTTTCTTTATGAGCATTACAATTGAAGCTTGGAATACATGTTTTCTCTTACAATGTAACCAGTACAGAGACTGAACTTATCCTATATAACAACATTATACATCCGGGATGGCCATTGTCCAACGTAAAATTAAATAAAGAACTGTAGCCTTTTATTGATAAAGTCAAATCATACTGAACAATATTACTAACAAATGTGAACGTTTCTGTTAACATAATACCATCATATGAAAATAATGGTATATGTGAAACAAATACTGTAGGCTCTCACAATCAATACTGGATATTTGGAAAATCCTCAAAAGGATGATAAGTTTATCCTTTTTTTCTCAACAAGGGAAATACCCTTTCATGGCGTTTTCTGTCTGTCAGCTTTACCCATAACGGTTTTTGAATTTTTGAAAGAAGGTGTTGGTGTTTCTGTCCCCTTACAAGCGTAATAAAGCCCGGAGAGGAAACTTACAGCCCTTCCTACCGAATGATTATCCATGAGGATTTGCTGCTCTCCAATTAAATAACATGTTTTGGAACTTGTTACCCTTCCAACGACAGCCATGTAAGGGTTCGATGCAGAGGCTTTAACAATATCATCTCTAGGGCAATCTTCCTATGAAAAAGAAAGAGTATTTTGATATGTGATCAGTGACTTACTTACTACAAGTATAGGTTACTTGATGTAGAATGACAACATTTCTTCCTGCAACTTTGCCATTGGTAGTACTTACCTTAAATTACTTTACCAACTCAGTCTGGTTTCTAATCATCTGGGCAGTATTAGAAATGCTGCAACTGATTTCATATCGGCCACCAAATTACCATCTGTTGTTCTGTTCTTCTGTTCTTCTTCAGGACAAGCCCACACTTCATCTGATGATTTCATTGACAGGCTTACAAAGTTAACAGTTAAAATTTGTGTTTACTAAACTGAACATCTGGTACTGCTTTCCTGCACTGCTTTTTCACATCTTCTCGGTGTCTTGCAATAGCTACATTATCCGGGCTCTACATCTGGTATCACAGGGTTCCAGATAATTTCTCCTCTCTTTGTCTAGCAATAACTAAAGGAGACAGAAAAAATAAAAGAACAGTTACATATGAAGTTAAAAACAAAGTTGGTTTAGGTGCGCTTTGCGTGAGGAGTGTCATACCTTGTTACAAGACATATAACATAGGCTAGGCTTCCGATCAAAATTACAATAATAAACCGTCTGTGGTAAGAGCCCTGGTTGACTACATGTTCAGCATCATTTTAAGTTATTTCTCTAAACATATGTTTCATGGAGTTCAAAGTTCTTATGTAACAATGTTACTAATGTCTGCAATAAGCATTTTAAGTATTCTTTTGTGGTAACTTAAAATTAAATAATCCCCTTTTTTATTGTGATTAACTTGTAGGTTATTTAAACCGGATTTCAGCCTATTTTATTTCACTAGAAAAACGAGCCTGATCCTACCTTTTTTAAAAAGCCCAGAGGAGAATTTTTTATATTTACTTGGCCATAATATTAAAAGAATATTAAAATTGCTACTTAATTTGGTTTGTTATGTTTGCACCATCTGGCTGGCACTTTGCCAAACTAAACAATGAAGTGAACGGGTCCTAGCAATCTTACCTCACACATGTACCCGTACACGCCCGCTTCTGTGAAACACAGCCAGTTCGTTCCCTATATCCTGTTAATACTAGTCGAGGCCTAGCCTATGTATATACGTGCATGTACTATCGTCACACAACATCGTATACGTACGCGCAAATATCGCAAACTACTGAACTAATTGCTGCTATAAAAATCAAACAATCAGAAAATAATAAAGTGATTCTTCATAATACTACAAATATTGTGCAGTGGAAATTGTGTAGGCTTATAAACAGGGAGTTATGAGTTTACTATGGGTGTTACATTTCGTTAAATGAGATATTATAATCCAACCCATCTAACACTTTTTACAGATATATACTTACAGTTAGAAACATATGCTTAGGCTACCCTATACGAGCGATACTACGATACGACTACGAAAGTAGACAGTGGCCTCTTTCTTGTAACAAAACGAGCAACGCTGTGGTATATTTTTTATAACATATCCGCTGTCTGACTTACAAAGCCTGTCCGTTATTCCATTCGTATGAATAATGTGAAATTATTAACTTTCTTTACCAAATCTGTTGATAAATGTTTTATCAAGCTGGCAGTGTCTTGGCGTGGCGACGACTTTCGTGGTTTTGCATGTGACGTGAACAAACAAATGCTTCTCATTGGTTAACGTCCTTGACGTTTACCAAGCTCATTGGCTAATAAGTTTCCACTGCCTGACGAAAACATTCTCCACCAAATGTAATTAAAGGAAACCCATTTTCGTGGGGAAAGTCTGATATGCCCGGGTCGTGAGGTCATTATGCCGCCAAAAGTGGTGTCAAGTTTCCTCGTATTTTCTACAGTGTAATTTCGTATAAATACGAGGATACATTATGCGTCGTTTATCCCATATGGCTTGCCATAGCCGTGAGGTAGAAAGCAATCGTGGTTACGGCCGCCAGGCTCTGTAGTGTACACCGTATACATTATTGCAAATTAACAGTATCCACATTCTGTTTTTACAAATAACAAAACGTGCTAACCGCAAATTAGCGATGCGAAGGGGTGGGCATACGGCTTAAGTTTAGGATTTTCCCCACATTACGGAACGTACCAAAATGTGATATTCTTACGTCGTTTCTAATATGAATGGGGGCGAAACCAACAAGATACTATCGCTCTTTGGTGGCAGATTTTGATTTTAACGAATAGGGATTTTCCGAGTTTTGTTCGAAGTGGTGAACACTTACGGCAAATGCCAGTTATCTGTCGGACAACCTATGCAGTGTTTTAGGTTGTCCGACGTAAGTTTTGGTCGTCTTGAACGATCGTACGACCGTTAAATTTGAGTCCTAACATATGCTAGGTTTACATTATATGTCATACATCTAATGTGATATTTCAACATTTAGCAAGTAGATAATATGCTTGTAGAACGTTTTAATCGTCAATTCTCATAAAAATAATATCTTTTAACTTTTTCAGGGAAGTAGATACAAATGCCGTACTTGCGACTACTGGCGTATCGAATGCAATTTCACAATAGTTCGCGAGATTGATATTTTATTCCACACATCAGTACAGTCAGGTATCATTTTTAAGAACATTTTAAAGTTGTCCTTCGGACAATCTTGCCTTCATATTTGGTTGTCCGAAGGATTTTTGGTTGTCCAATGAAATCACAAAAAAATACTACTGGAGTTGCCTGACGTGGTACATGGCACATATCGTTGCACTAAGTTACTAAATATATGCCCAGGGACTATTTTGTTAGTTACGTACTTCCTGCGATTTTTCAACAGTTGGTCTTTAAAATGGCGCGCCTTGCGCGAGAGCCGTACGTAAGTAATACCACAATTTATCAATTTAGACTTGTAGGTGGGACCGTAACGTTAGGCTACGCAGGCCTAGTCTATCGGCCTGAGGCTGAAATTTTACGCTTAGCGACTAGTCTTACGGATATCAACTTTGCAAAAATTTTGAACAGAACTGTAGTATTAAGCATTGTTACGAACGTAGAATTCTGCATCTGGGGACGCAATCTTTTAGCCAGGAACGCAAAACCTTCAAATAACTTCGGTTCCAGGGCCGTAGCCAGAATTTGAAAGGGGGGGGGTTCAGAATTTTAAAAGGGCATTTCCCACACAGGGACAATTATTACACTTAACGGAACGCCTTGATGTACAAACACAAATTATGCACAAAATATCTCCCACGTTGCAGGAAATAAGCAGTTATAAGAGTATTGTATAATATGGCAGACGAACTTTCAGGGGAAAGATTGAGAAGGGTCGCTTAGCTCCCTTCAACCTGAAAAGAGGGTTTTTAGGATATTTCCTGCGTTTAGTAAAATTTTATTTTTCGGGGCACTAAAAGGGTGATGGAGCGATCGCTCCCATAGCTCCCACTCCCCCCCCCCCCCCACCCGGCTTTACCCCTGTTCTGTCCGGCAAACATTTTGGGGGAAACAAACCCCCAGTACACGCACTCACAGCTAGACCTATGAAAAACATAACAAACAGTTTTTTGAATGAATATAATTCTTTCTTTTAAAAAAACCACAACTTTTTCTCAAAAGAACCAAAATGCCAATCCTTCGTACAAATGATTGAATTTGTTTGAAAACCAACAAAGCATAACAATCAACTGCAAGCACAGAGTTAACAACACTCCCATTACAGAGATTTTCATGGTAAAAACAGTCAATGGTGGTTTCCAAATTTCCTGTGATTTGATTGGCTAATCTATAGTGCTCAGTGAACACAAAGGATGTTGTTTAAATGCAACGACTTGTAACTATCTTAAGTCTTACTCTTAGTGACTAGTCTTACCGAGATTGCAGGAAAATATTTTGGAGGAAACAAACCCCAAGTACACACACTCAAAGCTAAGCCTGTGAAAAACATAACAAACAATTGTTGGAATGAATATCTTTCTTTCTTTTAAAAAAAACATAACTTCTTCCCAAACTTCCAATCCTTGGTACATATTATTGAATTAGTTTGTAAACCAGTAAATCATAACAATCAACCGCAAGTTCAGAGTAAGCAACAGTCCCATTCAGAGATTTTCATGGTAAAAATAGTCAATGGTGGTTTCCAAATTTCCTGTGATTTGATTGGCTAATAGCCGTTACCATTGCCTTCAAACATTCTTGCATAGTGCTCAATGAAAACAAAAGATATTGTTTAAATGCAAATACTTGTAACTATGGTAACTAGTCTACGGCAAACTTCTCGCTTCAGAATTTGACATTACGTTTGTTGTTGTATAGTAGTTACAGCTTTCATCATTTGATTTTATTGTGCACATTATAGACATCACTATTGGCTTCCGTTGCGCACAAGCCAACGTTTGTCAGGGTTCATTATAATTAAGTATTGTGCATTCTTGTAGATGTATTTTAAAGTGCATGTTTTCATGGAGGACTGTAAGGGACGCAAGTTTTTCTGATCGAACGCAAACATTGTTAAGACGTTTTAACATTTAAAATCATTGTAACAATAATAAGTGTAGAGTAATGTACAGTTTATGTGATGTATGACACTGTTCATGATTTAATCATGTTAGGTTGCGGGAATTCTCTGGTAGTGAAAAATTATTTCTGTTATCGTTTCCGATCATTTCAAGAAACAGAGGGTAAGCCCATGGAATACAGAATGTACATTGCAGCAACATAAACCGACATGCGGTATGCCCACATGCATAGTATAGCACTGCATACACTTTGTACTCCACATAGCTTGCCATACGTCACGTGCGGCCGTGTATTGCAAGCCATGTGAACAAACACTGCCTTATATATCCGCGTAATAATTCGAATATTTACACGAATTAATTCGAATATATACACGTATTAAATTATGCTGTTGTCTAGATCTGGTGCGTTTGGCCTGGGTGTATGTCAATAGAGTCGAACTTTTCAATATCTCGTTTATTGCACTGGCGAGGCTACAATGTGATAACTATCGAAACTCGTTTGTGAAAGCCATAAGACAATGCAGTTATTATCTGATTTAATACACGTATATGTTCGAGTAAATACGCGTATATATTCGTATTAATTCGAGGATATATTATGCAGTGTTTGTCCCCTATGGCTTGCCATAGCCGTGAGGTAGAAAGCAATCTTGGTCACAGCCGTCGGGGTCTGTACGGTAATGCACACAGTAAACGATAATTTACGTAAGCATTAGTGCATATGTACATTATCCACATTCTGTCTTTACTAATTACAAAACGTGCTAACCGCAAGTTAGCGATGCGAAAGTGGTGGGCATACAGCTAAAGTGTAGGTTTTCCCTCATTACGGAACGTACCAAAATCTGATGTATAACTGTAGTGCGCATGCGTGCTACAATATTGGGACTACTAGCCCGCTCGCGAATATTTTTTTCCCAAACTGAACTGACACTGAAATTATTTCCTCGATTCTGATTGGCTGATCAAAACCGGAATGGTAGTCTGCGTTTATCAATGAATGTATGTGACACTGTAAGTGTTGATCATACCAATCCTCATAGCACCGCATCATGCCAAAAATACGTGTGTAGGGCTTATACAGGCTAAGTTAAAGTCTGTAGGCCTAAGTGTGCCTACATGTAGATAAAATGTGAGGCTTTCCAGTTATCTAGAGCTACTGTAAGGGCGGTATAGGGCCTATATTAGTGAATTTGAGATCTCGAACTAATACGAATACGTATATACGATTAATGCAGGCCTACTAAGTCACCATGTACAAGAACTTCTAATGGTGCCGGTAAACATCTGTGTTTCCGTACGTTTAGGTTGTAAGGCTATATACAACTAGTTAACAAGTCAAAAGACACATTCATATCGTCAAATGCCTTTTTTGTGTACACTCACTGGCTGGCACATACTTGCTCGCCGTCTTCATGGCCACTGCATATTCGACTAGGCCTATCATGATTCATTGACTGAATACATTTTGAATTTATGATTATAAAAAAGTATCGCAACTCCGAATGTACACAAACACCTCGTACATATGTACATCGGCTAATGGTATACAATTACAAATGCACTGTGTTTTATTGTGTTGTATACTATACACAGTACAATAGCAATAGGCTACATTACATGTGTTTTGTAGAGTGGAGTCAAGCGAGTAAACAAACGATCGAGGACTGCCTATAATGGGCGCAGTACTTGGGAATAGTTGCTTCATTGTGTTAAGAACACTATATACTTTCGTTCATATACCTACCAAAAGTTCTGGAAAGTTGCTAATGTGAATATCTTGAATTTGTTTGTGTTGATCATACTGATATCGACAGATTATCAAGGGATTCATGTTGAATACTAAAGTATATCACGTGCTCGCTGAGAGCCAATCAGAATCGAGGAAATAATTTCAGTGTCAGTTCAGTTTGGGAAAAAAATATTCGCAGCCCGCTCCATCATCTACATGTCTGGCTGGTGAATGCCAGCTGAACATACACTCTTCATAGCAATCTCCAATTCACAGGTTGGCTAAGCAGGACCAAATCCAGACCCCTATTTGCAAAGATTTGCAACGAACAGTTAATTCTGCACACGGAGAGAAATATAGATCTCCTTGAGTAGCGTTATTCTTCAACACAATACGTAAAATTCTCTACTTTGGTTCGTTATTCTCGAATTGAACAAGACAGGTGACATTTGAGTTAACAACATCCTGCAAAAAGTTGTAGGCAACAAATGTTAATCGTATTTATCCGCGACGACTCGGCGTTATCTGTACTAATGCAGCTATTGTAACTGTAATGGCATGACATTACATACTACACAGTGATAGCTAGTTTTCACATGTAGCTGCTCCATATGTATATGGTTGGCCGTATATGGCATACATTACGTGTTTTGGATTATGAGCAACCAGGGCGAGGAAATCAACCACCAGTTTTTATTAGACAGGAGAGTGTTAAATGTGAGCAATGTTATAGACTAGACCTACAATGTATTAGTAAGATAAATAGTGCATTAGGCCTTCAGTGTAAACCACCATATGTTCGTAAAACTTCGCCAGCTACCAGCGAGGATACAGTAACGTTAGCATGTTGTTCAATTGGACCAATCAGTGTCCAGGACTCTGTGTATTCTCTGTCACGTCAGAAACAGGCGTGTTTCGTGTTTGAAAGTTTGGTAGTCCAGTTAATCTGTGATGGCTTTAGACATTTCTTCGTTCATACTGCAGGCGCATGTACTGTAGGGTACTGTTTATCAACATTACACAATATAGCCTAGCTTTGGGTCTACGTTAAAAGACCAAACGCCAAACTGGCTTCTTCGTGAACAGATAACTTCAAAAGGGTTGCAGTAACAAAGACCCCTCCATTGAATATCAATAACTAACTTTCACCTTCACCGCGCACTACAATGACATGTATTTGTATACATATACAGTTGTTCCAGTTTCTTACGTTGTTTATAATGACTAATATACCAGCACTATATTATCGCGTTTTGGGAGCAGATTTTTAATTTAAAGAAAAGGGATTTTCCGAGCTTTGTTCAAAGTGTTAAACACTTACGACAAATGCTAGTCATCTGTCGGACAACCTAAGATCTGTTTTGGGTTATCAGACGTGATTTTTGGTCGTCTCGGACAATCGGACAACCGTTAAATTCGAGTCCTGACTGTTCAGATTGAAACTGTTCTTTGGTAAATCTAAAGTAAATCTAAGTAGTTTAATGTTTGGATGCAACCATTACATCTATATTGTTTCCATGGAAATGTAGGTCTAAATATTACGTCCCTTTATAGGCTTACCAAGTATATAACTCGTTAGACAAATCACAATATATTGATCATTCATTGTTTGAAACTGATGTTTGCAAAAAGGGTACTAGTTGTAACACACATAATCAGCTAAAAGATAGTAAAGCTGTAAAAATATTAATTTGACAGAATAGTACTTCTAATGGTTCGCAACCAGGGGCGGATCCAGGATTTTCGAAAAGGGGTGAAGGTGGAAGGGGGGGGGGAGTTACTCTGAGGGACGGACTTGTAACAATTACTATCACAGCCGAGTGCCACCATCGGTTGAGCGTATTATAGAAAGAAAATTGTTGCCAAAAATGCTTCCTATGTTGCCGGAAATCGCACTTCCCAGTCCTTCTTAGTTGCATGTAAACATTCTTTCTCACCAAAGGCTAGTATTTACTTCAATCGTTTTTCTTTATAGATGTTCGTCAACTACTTTTTGGCAATCTGTTACTTCAAAGGAGACTCAAACGAGAATCGAAACGACCACATTGCAAGAAGAAATGGAAGGAGACGTTGATCCTCCTTGTGTTGCCCAGAGTCTAAGCGGGGAGGTAAGTTAAAGGATGAAGAGAAATCTGAACTTGTACGAATTAACTAACGGAGAGAACGTGCTCCAGCTTTTTTATCAGTCATGAAAACAAAAACAAAATCGCAATTTAATGTTGTCATTTGTGCTCGAGAAGGCTTGGTCATGACGGTTATACTGTACGCCGTAAACTGATGTTGGACCAACAACGTACGTTTAACGACGTTTAACCTAAAAAAAATTATGTATGAGATGGAACCTTTTGAAGCACGATCATTGCTCAGCCCAATGTTACAGTCTGAGCTGTAGCGGTTAAAACCTTATATAATGGTAAATCCCCACAAAATCACCAAATTTTGTTGTATGCTAGGAACACCATGAAGTAAGCATATTCTGAGAATTTCAGTTGCAATGCTTCAAAATTGGCCAATTTATCACACTTTTGGAAAGCCAAAATTGTTCGCCACTGTTGCATTTGGTATATTCTTGAAAGTTTGAGGTCTGATTCACAGCAATTAAACATCCTACTACCTTCCTATTGCAGCACTTGCTGACTCCTTGTGGAGTCAGGTCAAATAGAAGTGCCCAAAAATTGTATTCGGTATTTTTCTCTGAAAAAAAATGTGCTATATTTAGTTATAAATTTGCTCCAAAAGTATTGCTTTGGGACACTTTATTTCAGAGGTTATTATGTCTAGTCCAAACAATTCAAAACACGTTTTGCCTGTTTTGCTTTTCCACATGTTTTTCATATTGATGTATTTTTTTTATAGTTTTGATATTGCACTTGTTATGCAATTCAATACTGTGTACCGGTTCATAGTGAAGTTGGCTTCCATCCAATAGCAATATACGGTTTTCCCATCTGAAATGACTTTCTAAATTGAAAAAGATTCTAAATTGGAGTCAAAAACTCAAGTGAAGAAAAGTGTGGACATTCTCATTTCTGACTGCCATCCCAGGTGCATCATCAGCTGCAGGAGCTGGATCACCATGATCAGGAACTGGTACATGGTCATATAGTTCTTGGATAAGGTCATCTTTGCTGATGTTAAAGAGCACACAGCAGGCAGTTATGATACCACCCTCTCTCTCTCCACCTATCTCTCTCTCTCTCTCTGGAGTTCTAACCATTGCCACTGAGGCAGAGGAAATTGTTCTTTAAAGGGGAGCAATAAAGCCTGATTGACTCTTCACGTACTTTTAGTATACATATTTACGCCAGCAATAATGACCTTTATCATGTCATTCCTTTAAGACTTCATTGACTAAAAATAAATTAGTTCCTCACTCCTTTATCCTGTTGCGTGTCGCCATATTGAAGGAGAGGGAGGCAGCCAATCAGCTGTTTACGACGTCATAGATGCACCTGAGAGAGTTCCTGCAAATGCGTTGCCAACTTAAATAATATTTACACAATAAATTATTACCCAACTTGTAAGCATTTGGTCGGCAAGATGGCTCTATGATGACTTAAGATGTAATTCTTTAGATTTCTGGATAATAATGTCCATTTCAACCGTTGTAATAATTTGAAAATCCGTGATAGTTTAGTAGTTTCAGCATATACCGTAAATAAGCGCTGTTTTGTGTTCAGCGGTACTACGAGGAAGTATGCACAGCGGCAAGTCTGAATATGGCAAGGTGCATGTGTGACGTCACGCATGGTGGGTAATTTCACAAAAACATGACAATTCGCAGAGAGCGTGGGTGGGATTTCATAAAAAAAATTGTGTGCCTCTAGATATGGAGTATTAATACTTTTCAATGGTATCCCCGTGATTGTAGAGATATATTTGAATTATGGGCATTGTTTTAGGGGCCCTAATGTAAAACAGGTTTCCTTTAACTGGCAAGTGATATGCTCAATAGAGCCCTACAACGCAATAGAGATTATTAATCTGAAATAACATCAACTACATGCTTGTGTGGAAAAGAAATATAAAGTTTATACAGGTTAACAAAAACTTACAATATTCACTGACAATTTAACTATTTCCCCTGATCAGAGTAAGAAATAGGCTTCATTCGGTCTAACAAGGAATTAAAATTTGCATACCAATCACCTCATAAATGGTGTAAAATCCCAGCATATAGTCATAACCTTGCTTTTAAGAAGTAACATGCATTTTATACACATTGCGTTGAAAAATCACTTATATCACTTGTTGACACTTTCATCTAGATAATTACTGGTTATAAGCCTCTGTTGCTGCTGTAAGTGGGTTAAGAATATGTGCCATCAGATAAGGCCTGAGTCCGTAACCAGTGTCTCCCAGAAGAATATCATGTAGTTCCCCGTTTTGGTTTACAAGCATGACCGAGACGACCCTCTTGTAAGATATGACTGCCGTGTGTGCTGCCAGGCCACCTTGCCATCACATTAAGTATCCTATACTTAGCATCACACACTAGTTTCACATTGATGCTGTAAACTTAAATGATAACAAACAAACGTTACAAAGGGAATTGCTCTATAAGCAATACCATCATCACATTTATTGGTTTTCCTGGCATAGTGTTTGATGACTTTGCTCATGAAAGTTTTCTAATCCCAACGGCCCTACTATACATTCCACTACCGGTGCTATAGCCGAGTGGATAAAGGCGGTGGTGTTTGAAAGCAATCAGGCTTAGCAATCGGGAGGTTCTGGGTTCTATACACAGTCGGGTCATAGTAAGGTGGGTTTTTCATTCAAGAGCAATCTACGGTTTTCCCATCTGAAATGACTTTCTAAATTGAAAAGTCTCCAAATTTGAGTTCAAATCTTTGATTGGAACTCACCCGACGTGTAAGTAGTAATCCATAAGTCATTGCGGGTTTCTCCAACATTAGTGGTCGCTTTATTGTCGTAAAAATATCTGCTGATTATTATCATTATAGTGCTGGACTTTACTACAGTTCTGGTATATGTATGATATTCTTTTTGTTTCGATTAAAGGCTGCGGAACGATTTTCTCTCATAATAGTTTAAATCTATGTTTTCATTTCAGTTACCGATGAACCACATGGCAACGAAATGACATTCGACTATCTCGATATGATTGAAAGTTTACAGCACTCTCTGGATATACCAACCATCAAAACATTATGTAAATATTTCAATATGACTAGTTCATTAGGGAAGATCAGGGCTAGCGACAAACCCCAACATCATTTCCTACTTGAGTGCCGTAGAATGTGTATCATCACTAGGAAGGACACAACAAAGCTACTGGAAGCTTTTAGAGAGACTGGTCTGTCAAACCTTCAGCGAATTATTGAGGACTACAATCAGATATCAAATTGCCCAGGTAAGTTTAGTTTCACTTTCCTCTCAATTTCTGCTTTGATTGATGAAGACACAACCATTGTAATTATTGTACAACCTTAGTATCGTTATTTCCGTCCATGGCTCTCAGTTCTCACTGATTGACAATATGGTGTCAAGTTATTAATCCTCACAAACAGTTGTATTGATCCGATTAGCATGCATAACATATATAGTCACAACCTTTTCAGAAGGTATACAAAAGTCTGATATCCAGTTTTACTTTTAAGAACACTGAAAAAGTATCATCATTCATTTTTAACTGGTACGGTAGTCAATGTTCTGTATTCAGAAGTGTGACAACTAAAAACTGAACTGTGGCTCTTGATGAATAAACGTTCATTGCAAATGCGTTCATATCTTGTGACGTTATAGCTACAAATTATACCAATAACCCCAAAACACCAGTTTGTTCATTGCATGTATAATAAAATGCCTAAATAGCCAAAACAATGTGGGATATCGGCCTCGGAAAGTTTACATTGCAAATTATTGTTAAACGCCTATAGTTCTGTGAAAGATATGACCAAGTGACAGACCGATATAGGTAGCAATGACTGTTTGAATGAAAGTTTCGAGCGTGAGGTCAGTGAAGTTCAAGTTTCATGCACTTTCAACTTACTGTAGGTATGAAGACAAAATGCCTCCAAAGTGATGACATTATGGTATTAATATATACAACTCATAAATTGTCCACATGTCTTTATTTATATTTTGTAAGATAGAGAAAGAACCTTCAATATGGGATTTGTCAGTAACGATGACACATGTTGATTTTATTTAACTTACAGTTTGTTGTTTTATAGTTGTGTGAAGTACGATACTCATGATACATTACCCTTGTTTAACATGCGAAACAGTAGTGTTTGCTTTCGGTATAATGGAACATTTGCGATATTGAAATTATATTGAAAGTATGACTACATACAACTTCATGCTTTTGTTTTTTATTATATATTCCTAGTTTGGAAGTCTATTAAAATATGACGTAATATACATATCGTTCAGATTGTAAATCCGTTCATATATACAAGCAGCGATAGAGGGTTAGTTAAAACACTTAAGAATTATATGATGAAAACCTGATATTATCTATTATAGGTTTTTATTGTTTTCTGCAGATGTTCACGTTACGGTTAATAACGACAACCCAACCAGTGCATTTTCCAACTTTAAGACATTCATGCTCTCAAAGAAACGTGCCATTAAAACTGTCTTCACACGGGATAAGGGAATACATTTCGTAGATTGTAAAGAGGGCAGTCTAGTGATCCACTTGAAGGTATCTTCTGTGGAAAAACTAGACAAACTAAAAGAAAACATTGAGTCAGGGGAACTCCTTAGAAGAATAACGGCTAGGTATGAAAGAGAGATAAGCGATACGGAAAGGAAAGACTTTCAATCAGAAAGTTCGTCTATGAAAATTTCATACGATACTGAGGAATTTGAAAATGCCAAACAGCAGTTAACTACAAACAGTAAGTGAATTTGTACAGTGAACTGATATTTTCTCTTTATCCTCATTAATAGCACTCGAACGTTTTGAGAATAACAACGGCAATAGATAGCTTAAATGGTTCATTGACATCATTATCATCTAAGTGTATTTGCCTAAAGATAAGGGTAAGTGCTTAATCATTATATGTTGATTGACTTTGTTTCGTTAACGCTACAGTCTGCAGTTTCAAATGTACCTTGGTCCATACCTTCGGAACTAAGGAAACGATCTTTACGATACTTGTTCATTACTTTGTACAGAGGCTGCCAGAGACATAAACCGGACAGCGTTTTGTAATACTGACAAATGGTGACGTGTTTACCACTGTAACTGTTTAAGCATAATATAAAGCAGACACGGGCAAACACGTAGAGAATGTGCCTGTAGAACGTTGTAATCTATATTTCTCATATAAATAATATATTCTGACTTTTGTCAAGGAAGTAAATACAAATGCTGTACTTGCTACGACTGGAGTATCGAATGCAATTTCACAATAGTTCGCGAAATTAATATTTTATTCCTCACCTCAGTCCAGTTCATATTGAAACTGTAACAAGTTGTGTTTTCTTACCATTTCAATATGTTATATCTCCAGGTGATTACACTTCGAGATATTACAACTGTAATTTGTAGGTGCAACAATATTGAATTAAAGTTTTTGAGGGCAAGCTGAACAGTTTACACCTGATGTGAATCTAAGTAGATTAAAGTTTGGATTTAGCCATTGCAT
>KN882992.1:65102-91080 GCA_000934455.1 Apostichopus parvimensis
AAAAAATACTCCTAGATCGTCGGAAAAGACACTTCCCGTTCAAGGAGCATTTACACATCGGTTATTTTGAGATCTCATGTCGTAGGATTTTGACCTTCAATAATTTCAGTAATGCATTATGGGTCAGTATGCAATGAACATAACTAGAGAACTGTCGGTTGTGGGAAATCATTGAAATGTCAAATGCTTAACTTTTTTTTAAATTTTCCAGGGGTGGGCAAGTGCCCCCCCCCCTACTCTATGGAGTATAATGGAGACTACTGTACAAATACAGTTATCAAACCTAAGCATAGGCCCATAGGAGCCCATAGGAGTTGCGCCCGCATTCTTTCTGAAAGACGCACAGTTTCAAGTTCATTTAACACTGAAGGCTTCGATTCTCCATCTGCCTTCAGTTTAGGGAAGGTCTTGGGATTTCATCCCTAGATATTGCTAGATGTCCATACAGTACAGTGCCCTTTGGGTTTTTCGGGGCCTGATGTTGGGAAATTGCAAAATCGGGAGTGGTCACACTCCATGTAGGTCAGTGTACGACCTCTATAGCCGTCACTAAAACACAACCCAATCACTTGTTATCGATGAAGTGGTGTGTTGCCGGATTTTTTTCAAGAGGTCTTGGTACTACGGGCGAAGGTCTTTAATTAAGTTTCGTAACTCATCGGGAAGCGATTAGAGGGGTGGGGCGTAGGGTTGTGGGCGCGCGTTTTCATGCAGATGGGAACAATCTCAAGACGTGGTGGGTGCGTCCTTTTCTCCTTTTTTCTCTTTCTTCTTTTTCTTTTCCCTTCCTTCCTCTTCTTCCTCCTCTTTCCCCCCTCTTTTTCCCTTTTTTCTTCTCTTTTTTTCTCCTCTTTTTCTTACCCGGGGGGCGCGCGCCCCAATGCCCCCTGGATACGCGCCTGTAAGAACCTACGCTAGTCTCTCCTACTATTAACAGTACACTCAATTCACCTAATAGGTGCAATTATGTTTCACCATGAGGAGCATGCTATAAGTTCATGTTCCTCGGGCCCTCCCTTAAAAATACTTCAGGTTCTTGGCCACTACGTTGCGTTAGATAATGTAAAACCGCCTACACCCCCCTTTCATTTGAAACTAATTGTCTTAGTTTCAAATTTGGAATAAAAACATCGCGTTTCAGGGAAGAGCAGCTGGATATATTAGGCTTTTCTTTCACCAAGTTATGCCTATTAGAAATTTGAAGTACTCCCACATAAAAAAAACCGCAACTGATTTCCAAAAAGGGGGGGCCGGGGCCGGGTCGGCCCCCCCCCCTGGATCCGCCCCTGATGCCGTCATGTTTACGAACTTTCAACGAGACGTTCTGACTTCTCTTTTTATTTGCATTTGAAAGAGTTCCACCTAATATGATGTTATAAAATTGTGATGTCTTCGATATTTTGTAGTACATTTTACAGAGAAAGAAAATAAAGACCACTTATTGTTTTCAACGCGCATGTATGCCATCACGCTTTTCTATGCAAAACCTACCATCTGTAAAATTAATGTATATCTAACATGCTAATTTTGACAGGATGTTTAACAGATGTTCCACTTTCATTGGTCGGATATAAACGTATTAAATTAATAGACGTGCGTATCATATATGAGTTTGTGTTGCCTTTTGTCCCTAGATGATGGAGATTCTGAAGAATACTTCTTAGAATACTTGGTTGAAGTCGGTCTCAAGGAATATTTTCCTCGCAAACTTACAATGCATAAAGCAACAGAGGTACGGCTGTTCCCCAGCGACGAATCACAACTTAAAACAAAAGATTTACCTTTTCTGTTTATCAGTAAGCTAACCTCACTAGACAGTAGGATTACATGGAAAGAGAATCTTCACATAGAAGGTAGTGTAAGAGATTTCATATATGCAATTCTTCATTGTTTCGATGATCATTTAAGACAACATTTGCTGGAGAAATTTGCATCTTGTCAACTTGCCGTGCCAGTCTTATTACCTGGGGTAAGAGATGACGCGAAACCAGAGCTGCTTACTTGGGCACTAAGTCGTGTTGTAAAAAAAAGGAAAGAAAATGAAACATCTCTTGCACCAGAAAAACGCGTGGTAAGTGAGCCTGTGTTTACCACTGCATTTATCAGATTTGGTGATATTCCAATCTCCAAATCATCCGTATTAAATAATGTCATTGGTAGAGCTCAAGGTAATGGAATGTTTCAATATTTTATGTCTTATGAAGATGAAAGAGAGTACGTTTACCATTGTTGTGGATCAGTAGAAGCCCAATGGTATATGCCAGTGTTCGGCAGAAAAAAAGACCTGTTGAAAGAAGTTACTTTATTATTGAATCTGAGAGGTGATTCCAAAATATTTACTACAGAAAGTAAATTGATGTACAGAATAGCTAATGCTACGTTTCTATTTGTAGATAAAGACAAATCGGAATGCTACAAGACAGCAATTGATGATATAAAGGAAAACTTCAAAAATGTTTTCGTGATACATTTGATTGCACATAAAGAAGAAATGGTCTGGAACAAACGTAAGAAACAGCCTGACCGTAGGAATAAGACACTCAAAATCGATGAAAACGATGATAGTGTTGATTTCAGGGTAGAACGTAATGAAACAGATCTTGCAAAAATCATTTGTGAGAAGATTGTGCAATACTGCAATTACACAAGTCGAAAGGATTACCATTCAATTGAAGACTGGCGAACCAGTTGTTTTAATGACGTAACTGTGGATCATGACAACGATTCCTATAACAAAGCAAAACAATTGCTGCAATCCTCCTTTCCGAAACACGAATCTATTGAGGAAGTAAAGAAATCATATTTACAATTACAAGTCGAATGGAGTAAATGGGTCGAAGCTGATAAAAAACCTTTGTGTGTTGGGGTACAATCTGTTGATCATCAGTTTGAAGCAAAGGAAAAAACTAAACGTGACATGAGGAAAATACAAAGAAAAAAAGGTTTATCTGCAAAAATGAAAGTTTTCTTTGAAAACTTACAAAAAGTAATGTCTGATGAAAATGATGTCTTGCATTACTTCATGTCCTTTTTTCGAACAAACATCGAAATGATGGTCGGCCTTGAAATGCCTCAATTACTTAAGAGAATCGACGAGTTGAATACCTCACTGCAGGAACTTAAGTCTGCTTTGAAGCAAGCTTCGCCCAATGAACGCAGTAAACAACAAAATGAAATAAAAGAGTTTCAAAAGCAGCTCCTAAAAGAAATCGAACAAGTTAATGCGAAAAACATTAGTTGCGAACACTTTATTCGTGAGTTAGGACAATGGTATGAAGCAAACCTGGAAGATGAAAATGTTCGAGAACGAAATGAATTGCTGGTTAACCTGGCATCAAACTTACTTCTTGCAGGATATCCATTGGAACTTTTAGATGGGGAAAATGCTTACATTCCCATTAAATGGATATCGGGCGTCTTAACGAACCTCGGAAATAAGCTTCGTAACCCAAGAATATTTGTTTTGTCTATAATTGGTATCCAGAGTAGTGGAAAGTCAACGTTTTTGAATAGTATGTTTGGGGCCAGGTTTCCAGTACGTGCTGGTAGATGCACACGAGGGTTATACTTACAATTGATAGAAGTGAATGAGGCACTTCATGAACAACTTGGGTTTGAGTATCTTCTGATTATTGATACCGAAGGATTGCATTCTGCAGATCGAACTGTTCTCAACGACCACACATTTGACAATTCGATAGCTACACTGGCCATGTGTATTGGGGACCTAACTCTATTGAATATCGGTCAAGAAACTATTGGCCCAGATACGATTGGCATATTGCAAATAGTTATCCATGCTTTGATAAGAATGAAGAAAGTCGAATTAGTTACTCATTGCAGAATGATTCAACAAAGAGTGAGCGACATTACAGCTGGCGCTCACAATAAAACTAACATGACTAAAATAAAAGATGTTCTCAACAGAGTCACTCGTATTGCTGCTGCTCAGGAAAAGGTAGATCACATTGAAGATTTTTCAGACGTACTTCCTCTAGCTGAAGAGGATGACTTGCAATTTTTCCCATGCTTGTGGATGGGTTTAATGTTTCCTCCAAATCCTGGTTATAGTGATAAAATTCACGCTTTAAAAGATGCCATTTTCAAACCTAAAGTAAATCAATCCGTAATCCCGTCTCAGTTTACACTGGAAAAGTTTGTTCAGAGGTTGGAAGATGTATGGGA
Source organism: Apostichopus parvimensis (assembly GCA_000934455.1). Lineage (NCBI taxonomy): Eukaryota > Metazoa > Echinodermata > Holothuroidea > Aspidochirotida > Stichopodidae > Apostichopus > Apostichopus parvimensis. The sequence goes on from KN882992.1 coordinate 69,288, forward strand.
TGCAGTAAAATCGGAAGATTTCGTCTTCAACTTCCAAAATAGTTTTGATGCCCTCAGTAACCAAAGATTCCGACTAGAGCATAGTAAACTTATTGGAAAAATGAGAACTGAGATATTTCAATGGGAACTTAAAAATGGTAGAAATATCACGAATTCTACAAAAAAAGACTTTTACAAAAGACTGGAGATTGAAATAACTGCAAAATGCAAAAATATAAATAAGAAAATAGATGAATACGTAAAGGAGCATTCAGACGATCAGGAGGTCAAAAGACGTCATGAGGGTATCAAAAGTGAAACAATCGGAATTGGTAAAGATATTGAAAGAAGTATCAAAGAAAACACAAAGATACAATTACAAGATAAGGCCGATGTAAAAGGATTGCCAAATTTCATCAGAAAGGCAAAAGAGGAACTGAAACTTGCGGCTAAAGAATCCGCAAATCAAATAAAGCGCACACAAACCACTCTCTGTTGGAAGGAAAACCATGAGGAATTGGATAAAAAATTTGACGAACTTTGGAATAAGAAAAGTAAACAGCTTGAAAAAGAATTCCAAAAATCCATAATCACTGAGGAATATATTGATAAGGCTTGTGATAACAGTCTTGGAAAACTAATGATTGGTACAAAATATAGCAAAGCGTACACTGCCGAGATACAAGGAAAATTTAACAACAAACAGTGGAAGATAACGAAGATAAAGAATTACATCGTTAATTTTGTTGGAAGCCAATTCCAAAGTCCGGGAACTAAGGACGGACTGGACCAAGTTCAAATTGTAATAGTTGGAATTCTCAATAATCATAAACAGGATCTTAACAATCACGCGAAAGTTATACCGTTTGAACAAAGTCGCGTAGATACTATTTTACAAGAAGTGTACATTGCATTAACGCAACGCAATGTCAATAGTGAATATGTGGTTCGTACCCTTCGTGCAGCTCAGATCGAGATATGTACAGTTTGCAAAGATTGTCAACTTAAGTATGAAAGACACAATTCATTGCAAAGAATGTTTGAAAATGAGAAGGAATGTTTAAAAGACGACTTTAAAGGCTTTGTTGATGAAACCATTAAGACTGAAGCTGAAGCAGCTGTTAAGCGATCATATTCTGAGTGTGTGACTGTTTTGAGAAATGTAACTTTGAATGCCTTCAATGTAAATCTCTTAGAACATATGAGGAAAAAAGATTGTTACAATGATAAGCAGAGAATGATTGGCAGAATTTTAGAAGAGCTCTGTCTTAAGAAAGATCCAAAGTTGTATTATGATTTTATACAGGACAGTGATCAATTCGTTAGCGATTGGTTGAGCCAAAAGGTTGTAACTGAAATAACAACACGGTCTGAATATTGGGTTGGAGACGTAATAGATACAAAAATCGATGAAATACTGGGCTATGTTCAGTCTGCATTACGTAAAACTGAACAAACATTGACGGTACCTGGAGGGGAACAAACAACAACATTTGAGGAATGGGCAAATACATTTCTGAAAAGCGAGTACCTTTCAGAGTATGGAATGAATGTACAGTTTTCTGTTGAGGATATCAATGTAAGCCACATTGCTGAGTTTACCAACATGTTATACAGCATGTTCAGTTCGAAATTTAAAACAGATATTACTAAAGGATGGCAATTACACAAACTAAGTGATCCACCAGTAGCATCTCAGCTTTATTCAGAAATGCGGGATGTGGCACGTGATATCTTAGATCATTTAGGACCGTGTAAGGAACTTTGTCCTTTCTGTAAGGTACCCTGCCATTTGCAAATCAGAGGTGACCATATACACAAAGCTATCTTTCATTACTCACAGGGTGTAGCAGGATATCGTAACGAAAAGTCACAACAACTGGTATCAGAGCCATGCACCATGTTAGTAGCCTCCAACAGTAGATATCGATGCCGCATAGGGCCACCAAAGGAGTATAGGCCTTACAAGGAGTATGCCGTTGATTATCCTTCTTGGGATATTACCCCAATAACAGGGGATACTCCAATAACTTACTGGAAGTGGGTATTGCAAACTTTTAATAATGATTTTGCGGAGTTGTACCAGACAAAGCCAGCAGAGCTCCCAAATGAATGGCGTACAGTTTCAGAAGAAGATGCTTTAAAAAGTTTAAGGGAAAACTACCATCTGAACAGTAACTAGGCAGCAGCATAGATGATAGTACAATACGGTACACGTATATTTAAGATACACAAGATGTTGTGAACGAATCAATTACATATTTTCAACAGATCTGATAATATTCATAAACTAAGGTATCGTAACGCAAACCATTTTAAGTCTTGTTGAATTATATTAAAAACTTTTGAAAAGGTAAAAAATTATTCAGATATAAAGGATAATGTTGGTGGAATGTTCTACAACTACTCTGTGCTTGAATAATGTGAACTTTTGCACGATTGTGTGGAGGTTAATTTTTCAAGGTGACATTCGACATTGATGATGTAACAAAACTAGAATGATGATGTGACGTCTACGTTCATCATGGCTTAAATTCACTAAATTTTGTGTCATTAGATTTACATATTTTGCAAGTTGTTTGAGCGGCTTATGATTCCTGTGTCAAACTACGCAACACTTGTATGAAAACAAGCAACACTTTGTAATTCGTACATAACCAATAATTATGAAAATTTATGGCTAAGTGTTGGATCTTTGGATCAATGAAAAATTTTTACGCGCCGTTATCAACAAATACGCTCATGGCGAAATAAACATAAAGGTTGAATATGCACGGATAACTACAAGCAAGAAACTTGCTAGTTTGCAATACGTGTTTGAAAACAAGCAAATATTTGTACTTCGTACATAACCAATAATTACTTAAAATTTAGGCTAATGGTTCTTACCAAACAAAAACTCTTTCGCTAATATACGATATTCAATTGTTGATGCATACATGTAACTTTTAAGATGAATACAAGTTCATTGGATCTTGTTCGCAATCCCGTGGAATTTCTTCTCGACTAGATATTCAAAGTAAAATTTCAGGAGTTACCTTTGTAACATTTAAAACATTTATAGCTTTATAATTTATAACACATTTTGATAACTGAAATGACAGTTAACGTTATTCTTTAAGAGACATGCAATTTTGTAAGTTTTTAACAATTCTATAGATTTATATTTTATAAAACTTTTGGTAACTGAAAAAAAACAGTTAACGTTTTTTCTTTGAGAGACATGCAGTTGGCAAAAAGCATGGAAACAATAGTTAATGTCTAAATTTCTTTCAGAGACTTACTAACTCGTTTACTTTGTTACGTAAATATCTATTAAATTGTAATTATTAACTAATATTTTACTTTCCTTTACAACTTCTAAGAAAAGTATACGGTAGCCAATTTTGAAACAATGCATACATTAATCATGTACGATATTAATCCTGGCTTGTAGTTAAAAATAACGCACCTTTATACATAAGGTTGAAAATAGTTGTAGTAGTTCGTAGTTGAGGTAGAAACGTTTATTACTGTTTTAATATATGAAACATGTATTGTATAACTATATTACTAGAAAATACATTTTAAATTTCAATCATGTAAATATATTCTATATTCTCAACTGACAGCAATGAAAAATGTACTATGATATATATCGGTTAAATAGTAAAATTGGATTTTGTAAAAGATATGATTTCACAACTTGTTTGTTAACACTAAGGTGGTGCTTAGTCTTTGACTTAAACATCTTTGTCAATTTTTGCGATACTCAAATAAAGCTTTGCTGTTCTGAAAGGAAAGAGAATATTAATTTTGTGTTATGTTTTGATCAGTACGCCATACATTACCAATTTATGTGTCGTGTTGATACTCTATAGACTGGAAAGTTTCTACAAGTACCCAATAGGACTGACAAAAGGGGGGGGTGTGGGGGGGGGGGGGATTTAGGTTACTAGGCGTTGTACAGCGATGAAAGAATGAATTAAGATGAAAGAATGAATTGTACAAGGTTATCTTACTGTAGTTTAAGCAAACGGAAAGTTTATCGTTTCCAAATATTATTATTATGATTATTATTGTTATTACGCCGTAATTTATATAGCGCATAATCCACAAGTTCTATGCGCTTTACATTGGAAAACCTTTCTTTGAAATAGGTCTATTTAAACGCGCAATGGGGGTGTTAAATACGTATGTTCCATAGGCCAATATATGGAATATAGCTACAATAAGAGACCATTTAATCATATTCTAATTCAACTTAAAAGAATCCCGATTACTCCATAACTCCATGTAAAGTTTGAGCTTATTAATACCTTTTTATAGATGTCGTCCTCGTTGTTTAGTTAATTCTAACCATTCTTTCCAAGCGATGAATTGTCTTTCAATTTTAAGTAAGATCGATGGAGTTAACTTGTTTTATTTTTATATTTTTTTCTTTCAAGTTCTTTTCTCTTTTTTTTCGGATTGTTCGTTATTTCGAGTCACTGAGAGATTACAATGTACATACAAGCGTTAAAGATTTTGTTCATTAATTCTAAGTACAAATCTTGTATACCTTTTAAAATGTACTTGAAAATAGTTCTTTATTCTTTTTATTTTTGTAATGAAATATTCTGATTCAACTTAAAAGAATCCGGGTTACTTCAAAACTCCATGTAAAGTTTGAGCTTATCACAATAATACATTTTTTAGATGTCGTCCTCGTTGTTCAATTAATTCTACCCAATCTTTCCAAGCGGTAACTTTCCTTCAAGTTTAGGTAGGATAAAGATTTTGTTCATTTAATTCTAAGTTCAAATCTTGTATACCTTTTAAAATGTACTTGAAAATAGTTCTTTGTTTATTTTTACTTTTGTAATGAAGATTTAGAGACTATTGAGCATCTATTATGGGATTATAATATTAGTAAATCTTTCATTCAGATGTGGAACATTTTACGTTACGTCAATAATTGTTTTCTCCAAAGCAGGATATAATTTTAAGGGTTACAAGTTATGTTCGAATCGCTCGTATAATTTTCTAACGTTTTTTTTTTAATTTGAAATATTTTACCTTTAAAAGGAAATTGGAAGAAACCGTTCCTATAATATATACTCCGAACGAATTCTTACTTTAACTCACATTTTACGTTTAAAGTTGAAAACTAACTTCACATGGGGACGTTCCGTGTCCCGATTGCGTATCGTTCCTTAGAAACTGCTTCAAAAATTGTATCTTTTATTTACTTAACTGGTTCCAATTATATTCTCTTATTTCCTTTAATTACCTAATCATGTAAAACGTACTTGTGAATGTTCTTTGGTGGTCATAGCAAAGATATGAATAAAATATGAAAGAAAAATGTATGCACATGTTCTTACATTCATAATTAAAGTTCACGTTTTCTGAAGATCATTGCATTTTTGACAAACTGATTTAGGATTCCTTTTTTATCGGTAGAGCTCAAGTTTCCAAACTTCTAAGCAACTTGTCCACGATTAAAATTTCTTTTCGGAGAACTATGTTTACTATACGCTATGTAATACACTTGGTTTGTTGCTTTTGTGACTTATGGAGAATCTTGGAACCAGTTACACTCACTGAATCGAAATGAGTTTTATCTATGTTTAAATCATTCCCTTCAGTATTATAAACGGTTTAACATACATAGACAAGTTCTGGAAGAGTGATTACTCTCAGTTCCTCTACATGGGAGTGGGTTTCAACGAACCTTGGACCACCGAGCCACTCTCCTTTATCAAATCTATGATCCGCACCTGTTTATTTATCCAAATAATTAGTGTTATATGGTAATCAATTCAAATGTGGTGCAGGGTGCAGGGTTTCTGAGGGTGTTCACAATCAGCACGGACAACTCTAATATATGGAAGTCTTCTCTTTCTCATAAGCAAAACAAAAGCTAGATTATAGAAAATGTTCATCTGAATATTTGAATTATAATTCTCTCTGAGTCGTTATAAGTCTAACAGAGTAAGTCAAATAATTATAATATTAATATGATATGAAAGAAATCAAATTGACAAGAATATAAACCTCAGAAGTCCGATGAGACCGAAATAAATTAACAAGCAGCAAGTGACAAAGTTAAAAAATACTAAAACTGAACGTAAAGAAGACAAACATGAACAAGAAAGAAGAACAAAAACAAACTGAATTATCTTCACAACTTAACAAACAGAAATAAAATCCTGAGTCTGTCTCTCTTTTTAGAAATATTGACAAAACAAAGTCTGCAAATCGATACCTTGGTGATATATTAAATATACAATTCATATTACCATAATAACTATGTTACGATTACATTAAGGGGGGAAAATCATTCATTTTTAGTTTACACCGATTTTCATTTCCTCACATTCATATCCTTTTGTACATTCCGTTTTGGCAATTCACAAAAGTTTGATATTATATTATTGTATTAAATTTGTTTAGATTATATAAGTTTTCTAATCTTTCGGAAGTTCTTCACAAATAGCTTCATAGTCCTGATGTCATGGCAGTTCCATGGTGTTGATGTTATGGCAGTAACACAATATTTCTTGGAAAGAAAACGAAATACACATGGCAGAAATATTAATCCACTGCTTAATACATTATAATAACTGAAATAATACATTTTTGTTTAACTTCATATGAAAACCATAGCATCCTTGAATGACATTCAACATCTGTTTTTGACATATTTATAGTACATTTTAAACTTGTTATTTGAGGTCGTAAAAATGCTGTTTTCATACTGAGTTTTGTGTGCCATTTGAGGGACTAACCTTATGACCTGTGCGCTAGAGTGAGTAGTCCAGCCACTTTCTTAAACTAGCCTCAAATGGTTCAATGGACATTTCTCAAGAATATAAAAGGGATATTGATATAAAGACAATCTGGATTAACCGTCTAACACATATCAAAAGTCTAACGTCATCATTTAAAGGATGGTTATCAAAAGCAAGTTTTTATACCAACTTGAAAAACAAATTGAAAAAACAAGTATGTCACAATTATATATCTACCCCACTTTGTGATATTTATTCATTTTCTTGATGATATTTTAAGTCAGATATAGAGACAGACGATGTGACACGCAGGATATATCCCACTTGATTATGCCATACATACTTGAGTTTATCTCACTTCAAGTTGACCCTTGACCTGAACTGCAACACCAACATATCCAGAACTTTGTATTCATGGCTTACAGATTTGTCACGTTCTTGACAATAAATTGTCTAAAGTTTTGTTTTATCTTTGTAGAGCTCTATTTCTGTCATCCACAGAGAGTTAAGTGAAAGTCAAAAATACAAATGTATTATTATTATTATTATTATTATTATTATGAATGTTCTTGTTTGTGAAGGATACATGCGAAGAAAATGCATTTCTTTGTTTATGGAAATGCATATCTTTTGAATAAACCATTACAATTAAGCCTATCTGTAAATATAATGTGTAATGATCATATTGACATGAACAACAATTTTTTATTGCGATATGAATATGCATAAGCTAAAATTATTTGCATATTTGTCAAATAAAGAATAGACTAGATTTCATGTTAATGCAAGAAAATTTTGATGAATCAATTCTGATGATTTTTTTTACACATTTGGTATTTTATATTTTAACTTCGACTGTAGTACTTAAAAGGGCATAATATTTCACAAATATGGTTATAATATTTAATGGTTCAGATTCGCGGTGAGTAATATGATGGAAAAAATACATACAGATCACAGAGAAAACATTTGGCAAGAAATACCATAAAACCGACAAACAGAAAAGAAAACAATTTTCAAAAGCAATAATTACTGTTAACGTGCAGTGGATGGATTACCTACTGCCCATCTCCGGAGATTCGAGAAATGCATTATGCTACCATTTTGTTTGGTCTCTGTTAACGACATACTTTGATAATCCCAGGTTAGTTAATATCACTAGTTTTGAGCAGTTAATGTCAGATCTTTATTAATTCCAATCAGAGGTCCAAGACCGATGAAGTTATTGCGAATGACCAAGTACCATCATTCCGTGGATATTCAAAGGAAACATCAGGTTTGATCTGTTTTTGTTGTTAACTTTTCTGGGGTAAAGCTTTAAGTTTTACACTTGACTGTACATGAAAGTGTATTGGTTAGGCAACAAGGTAGTCTCAGCTGTTAAACTAGGACAACCAATATTACATTCTTCAGAAACCATTCCCTGTGTAGTACATAATTTATATGGTACTGCATAGCTAAATGCAATGAAAAATGTACACACTGAACCAGTGCATTTTCTGAGAAATAAATTTCACAAGCCTAAATGTTTCTACACCAAATGTGAACTATTTAAGTTATTCCCTGACTGTGGGTACACCAACTGTTTTAGATCCGGGAATTAAGAATTTGTAATCAACATTTTGAGAGTAATGCACAGATATCAATATTCAAACAATATTTTCACTGAACAATTTATAAAAGAAAGAAATATTCTTGGGAAAAACAGCCTCTGTGAATCTTTATAAAAGATATTAAACTTCTCTTCTGTTAAAGAAAATAAGTTGTAAAATTAACACAAACTAATCAGCGATAGCATACACCATTTCTATTCCCTACTATTATCAACAACTTATTATCAACAAAACAAAATTCACATCAAAAATTGACGATTTACAAACAAAAAATACAACATTAAACAAATGGGTGAGACTTATCTCAGTCAAACTTGCATAGTGTTTTGATATAAATGTTTCTACAACATGAATTGAAACTTAACATATCATGATGCTTAAAGCAGCTGTTTGTCTTTCATTCCTAAAATTAAAAAACAACTTTGGACTTTCAATAAGGGTGGAAAACAGATTTTAGGGTATTGTCAGGTACAGTTGAGGCAAATCTGGTTGCCAGTCGGTACTATATGGTATAAAGTGGCTATAATATAATCACCATGTGGCTGTCACCGAGTTTCTTAATGAAAGGGGTGAAAATTATTAGTGATGCAATCCCCTATAACCAACAGAAAACACCTAACATTAGTCATAAAACATTTTAAAAGGACTAGTGTGAATAATAATTAGCTCTAAATGTTAGTTACTACTATATAAAATATAAACGGGAGAAATGTTGGGAAAGATGGGGGAGGGGGATTGGGTGGGGGGGGGGATTATGATGCTTCAGATTGCCTCTGCACTAGTTACACATGTGAAATAGGATTTGGCTACAGTGGAGAAGGTCACTAGATTTCCCTAAAGTTAGTAATGAAAACAATCAGCTACATTAAATTTCATACTTCATTGATTGCGTCAACTAAGATAAAGCCCAATGTTGTGTTTTGTATTATATTTAAAATAACTATACCATGATAATATAAAACACAAAAAAAAAATATTAAAAATCATGAAACTGATCCATAGTTTACGCTGCAAGTAATATATTTCTTTATTTCTCTTCTTTCATGTAAACTTAAAACATTTTTGTGTTTCCTTAGGAAGTTGGTTTTAAATAAAAACCTATTGTATTTTCTTGGTTTTGAGTTTGTTGGAGCTCTTTAACCGATTAGAGAGCTGATTGTTTGCTGGTGTCTCTCCTTGAGTAATTCAACAATTACCCCTTCCGCACAGTTAATGCCTTTTGTGCAATTGTATCGTACGAAAACTTGTAACTGAGCAAGAAAACAAAAATTTATTGTACGTGTATTCACAACAAGGACATTACACAACAAGGATCTTTATCAACCAATTTATTTGACAGAGGGACCAGACGGTGTGATCTTCTTCTTTGATCAGAGGAGGGACCATCTTCAAGCTTATTACGTACCCTCGGGGAATCTGAGAAGGTACCTGTGTTTACCTGCCTATGCCGTTGCCTATTGGCCCGAATAACGCTCGATGTTATAAACGTATAATGGCGTGGAAAATTCAACGTTGGGGATTCTCTTGTCATTAACCCAGATACCCTAGGTATATGTGCAGACTCACATCCGGACTGGGACGCACCCTCTCCTTCACCCCCAAAATAACGATTTATTCCAACCCATCCCCTTTCTCAAAGTTTTCAGTGCTGCCAATACAGTTGCTTACCAATATTTGTTTGTAACGATGGTATACCGGTATAAAACCGTGTCGATGTTGCTGTCCGTATACCCTATACTATCATTCATAGCCTACCGTATAATATAGCAGAATTCATAGCTTGCCGAATGGTGACGCCTGATTTGTATTTTTTCAATGCACGTATATGAACGCTTCTTTATAAAGGAACTCTAACCAATATAACAGTGCAGCGCCCCCAAAACTTATGGCATCGCAATTAACAGGTCTTATGTTGCTCTCATCCTTAAAATGCTAGTCCCCCCCCCCCCCTCTCCTTAAATCAGAATTCCTGGCTACGTTCTTAGATGTTGCAAGCCCTGTCTGTATTTAAGTTATACTAGTCAGAAGCCACATAGTACATTGCATACCCTGTCACCAGGGATCATGTTCCAGTTTCATTGATTCAAATCAGAAAGCAACAGGGAAGGGATTCAAAATATATTCGGCCTTTGTTATGTTAACTATACAAGCCAATAAACAGCGGAATACTAATTGGAGAAAAGTAAGCAAGCGAAAGGAGTAAGGCACTGTGGCCTTTGACTGCCGTTCTACCCTCTACCCCCACCCGCCCTAACCCCACTAGCAAAGAAATTGCCAGATATGGATCGCTACTAAAGGCTGGATAGCTCAGTTCGTAGAGCACTGGGCTTGGAATTCAGAAGTCACTGGTTTGAATCTCGTTCTAGCCATAAGTTCCTGCGCTCTTTTCCATTATTCTTAATTTCCCATGCAGTCAGTCTGTCAGTTTTCCGTTTGTGTATTTACGTGTTTGTATAATCTTAAAAATTGGTGTTTTATCACATTTGATATTTGTTTATATTTGTCATCGTCATTGCTTCTCTCTCATTTGTGTCAACATTATTTATATATTTTTTAATGTTTTAGGAGACAACGAATATTGGGTTTACATTAGACTAGAAATCAGAGAAAATTGGCTTCTAGCTGGTGCCGTAGCTGTCGTGACGTCACGGATTAAGTTGTATAGAGTACGTGTTCATGACGATACGAGCATATCCAGTATAGCTCTACTTGGTTCAGAGAGCGTCACCGCTAGTAAAAACATCATCATTCAACCAACGATGTCACCAGAAACAAGGTAACATGAATCCTCTCAACTTTATAATTTTGACATCAAGATTCTATCACTGGCATTACTACGGTACCCTAACACAGTTATAATGTATGTCATGGTGAACGTAAACCATGCTTCTTTAATTATGTGTGTTTGTCCCCTTTTATACAGGTATGTGTATGCTGTCAGTGATCAGGGTATTTTTCGACTTTCCTATGACGGTGGTCCCAGCGAGCTTATCATAGAAGACCAATATGCCGTCAACCCGGCAGTAATAGTAACCGGTCAGTTTAATCTAATTAACGATACTGTCGTTGTCAGGCTAGAAAAGTATTTTAAGAAAAACACTGTGTACCAGGAAAAAGATATTTAAGAATTCATTTTGATATGTTTTAAACCTTAAAAATACACTACCATCCCTCCAGATTGTATTGCTACAACACGTTTGATTTTTGAGAATTACTCTTTTAATTAAACAGCTGAGGCTCATCAATTCACACTTTACACCATTTTTATATTAGGTCATTTCCTTGAATGCAACACCAATCTGTGGCACAATGCCCGTGTGAAAATTATTGGGGGAATCGCCTCATTTCCCCATCCCACCCCAACTTTGTTTCGGGCTTACTGTGTTGGAATGAGATTCTGCACTGTCATGGTTAAAGGCGAAATAACACAATGAAGACAGTCTTTGTCAGTTGTGAATAAGAAAAAAACTAAGGCCCGCAATACAACAGACAGTGAAACTCGGTTTTATCTCTACTTTCAACAGAACGCCGTCTGTATTTCGTAACTGGTGAAAATCGTAACATTATAAGGTCAACGGACTTAGAAGGGGGTAATGTAACAACGCTCTACACCAGGTCTTTTCGAATGGGAGGTGCAGGCCAATACGGTGATTGGCTAATCGTGTCGGAAGAAAACGAAAAAAAGGAATACCAGTTCCTACTTCTCAAAACGAACGAGACCAGAACGATTTTAAATGAACCATATGATGGGAGCTCATACCTTGTGGGAAGGCTAGATTTTTGGGGTAAGGCAATAAATATATATATATTAGTCATGTCAGATCCTCCGGTGTTATGTAATGCGTCAACATTTAACAGCCCAGTGTTTTTTTACCCACCCCCTCTGCCCCCTCTCCATCCCCATTTCTCTCCTCCCCTATTCGTTCATCATATTAGTATTTTCCGTGCATCGATGTCATTGAACCGATGTTTACGATAACACATACGCTGGCTTATGACGAAAATGAGGCCTAGAATACTTCAATATAAATTCGTTTCCACCCAATTAGTTTTTTTCAGCTAATATCACTCTGCAATGCACTTGTATTGACAGTATGAACAGCTCCTAACCTGCATCTGATAGGAACCGCATTATTCATACTGCTCATTCTGTCAGCACGTGTTCCTCGAAGCAAGACATGAAAGTACAGAGTATTATAAGAAAATGATTCATACCCTCTTGGTTTCCGTATGATGTGGAATTGTTAAAAGCTGTCGGTTGAGATGACTTTGTTCAAACGCCTCCTTCCCAACGCACTCATACAGTGTAAGTATATGTGAGTGCGTTGGGTTTCATGTACAATATAACTCGAGACCTGTCACCAAATCCCAACATCAGTGCTCTCTTTCTTGTCTTTTCTTGATCCAATGATTGTTTTTTGGACATGATCTTATAGAAGAATACTTTCTTGTTATATTTCAGCTGTAGGGGAAGTTTGCAAAACACACAGCTTGTTGAGTCCGGCTACAATCCGTGTTCGTAGTGCAAGAAAATTAACCATGACAACGACAGTCAGCAGCGCGGGAAACGTCCCATATCAGTATCTTTCCTCTTTTGATCGTCTGACATCCACCGGGACGGGAATGACAATACCCGCATTTGCGCAATATCGGTACCCCGGGATTGCACCGGCGCAGTTAGTTCTGTCGAGGAACAACAGGAGAAGCAATGACCGAACCGGTGTGTTTGTACAAAAGGTCTTCACTCCACTGGGAGAGGAAGAGAGAATCATTATTGTGGTACAGTCCCCAGGAAGTAAGTCTCTTTAATTTCGCTCTGATTTGTGAAAATCTCCTGAATACGGTAATCGAACATTCAGAACTGGAACTGTCAAAAACTGCTCAAAATAAATTAAGGCCTTGTTTTTTAACAATTGAGCGTAATTATCAATTTGAACCAATTAAGTTTCATGGGTTTCGTCATGGGCGAAGAAGCATTTTGTGTATGCGTATTTTTTTTTCCTTTTGTGTTGTTTTGGACAATATCTGCATGGGTTAGTTACAACTTTCCCAATTGTCTTTGATTTTCTTAGAACTTACCTTTCCAAAGCCGACGATCACTGCTAACATAGCCGATGATATCACCTTGTCCGTTCATAAACCAAAGCGACGTCATATCCGGTGGCGTCACAATGGACAAGTTGTCCCACAATGGTCCAACCTCCGACATATCACAATTTCTAATGTTACGCAAGATGACGAGGGGATTTACGAGTGTTACCTGTTCAAGAGGAGGTCGCTTGGAGGACATGCGATAATGCGACTGATTGTGCGAGGTACGTACTATACACGCTAATACTGCACATGCACTATGTAACGTTTAACATTTATAGACGCTGGTTATTTTTGTACCGCAGCGAGTACAAGAGTGACCTCGTGTACACTCAAGGTCAGATCGTAAGTGACGTCACCGTCGAGAAAGGTTTTTCACTGTATTTATTACTGCTATTTCGGAGCAACCTAAATACTTCGGACAATCTTTAGTAGTATTGTACATCCAGGGAGTTGTTATGGAACAACTCCCTGGTACATCCACCAAGATGCTCATGTATAGCCGACAAACACTTGCCCGACTGACTCAACCCTTTTTGACCGTCGCTGCAAGAATCTTCTTGTTTCACTTAGGGATTTCGAATACGCCCTCAATCACCCTCAATCCTTCTGTTGTTTAGACCACCACTTGGGTTATTTCATCCCCTTCAACAGCCAAATATTAAAAAGGAAATAATGCTGACTGAAAAATGCCCAAGAAAGTCCCATTAGTAGACCGGTACATTTAGGATTTTTTTTTGACAATGGTTAACCTTTCATGTTAATGTAATTTTTCTTGACAATGGTTAACCTTTCATGTTAATGTACAATAAGTGTAATATATGATATGTATAATATATACCAGCTTTTCACGAAGCTCTTTTGAAGGCCGAAAAGCCAAACAAAAACTGCATATTCTCAGACAAGCAATAGAAGGATAAATTTTCTCCCTAATTGAATGATGAATTACATGAATATTCATAGCCTTTTTAATTATCGCATTTTCAGGATGTCCTGTTGGGTATTGCAGCCCACCTGATTGTACTTTGGAGTGCCCAGTCTGCTACAATGGCGGTATCCCACGTGACCCTGACGTACATAGTGGTAATTCCAGTTGTATCTGTGCGCCTGGTTTTATTGGACCGAACTGTGACGAAGGTGATAATTTACCCCTAATGTATATAATTTTTGACAGTTTCATCATTTTCAAATGGATAGGTAATATCAACCACAAATAACCACTATGGTTGCGAGGGATATGTCGAGAGAGGGGAACGGGGGGGGTATTGCCAGGGTGGAACCAAGATTTTGAAATGGAAGGGAGGACGTGGCGCTGGGTGTCGTTGAAGTCGAAGCTATACGTGGTCGTGGAGCTTTTCTCCCAGAAAAAACAATACACGTGAAATGATGCGTTCTGAGGCATATTTAGGCTATACATTTGTTCTATTTTTAAGGTATACCAGTATGGTTGTGCTAATAGCTACTTTCATTGTGGTGGGGTGTGACGGGGTGTACATTCCATGCACCCCCCGCTCACCCCCCCCCCCAACCACCCCACCCCGGATCCGTACCTGATTGCTGAACACTTGTCTTGTGACATTGTAATCCCGGACTTAGGCACGAACATTCGTTCAAAACATAATACCACCCTACTGACAAGTGTTCTGGTTTGTTAATGTGCATTACTGTAATACTGTTATAACATATATTTGTTTGTTAGTACCTAGTCTTACATAAGGATCTGGATGATCTTCTTGGGCAGTTTAATCTGAAAGGACAGGTTTGTAGTTTCTAACACGACCAAATCGATCGTATATTTGTTTCGTTCTGTCTTCACAGCAACCGGCGTAGGTCGATATGGTCAGGAGGGGGAACTGTGGTGCCCAGGGGGGGGGGCCGGAGGGAAGTCTTCATATGCCAAGTGGACCCATATGGGTGTTCATGCGCCGCTAGATACAAGGGCCCAGGCTGTTATACAGGTTGGTTAATTTAACACGTTATTATAAAATCATTTTATTTTACTTTTGTTTTTCTTCATGGACTGGGTGCTGAATTAAAAAAAATGACGGTAGCCCAATTTGGCCATGCCATATTTTTCCCTTTCCTTCTTTTCAGAATGCGAAGTTGGAACGTTTGGAGCGAATTGTGAGGTAGAATGTCATTGTGTAGATGACAGCCTCTGTGACGTCATGACCGGATCTTGTGACAGTGCCGGAGGATGCCAGACTAATTGGGCTGGACCTACTTGTCAAATATTCACGGCGGGTTCTACATCATAAAAAGACAGTCCACTGGGGAAAAAATGATTTAGACTGATGACAGAGAAATACGTTCTGAACATCTAACAGTATTCATGCAATTCCTACATCACGTGTTCGATGTATTGACGTTTGAAGTTGTTATACAGTTGATATTATAAGTGAACTTGGAGCAAACAGGTGTTACGTCATAGTTGCACATTGAGAGTATTATCATTAAATGTTAAACAAAGTTTCGTAATGTTTTTTATTATTATTGGATTGGGTGTGATCGGGTACGATGCTAAAATTACCCCAACTCAGAGCATTTTAAGTTAACAATATATACCTCCATGCTTATGACATATTGTATTCATACGAAGATTTATTTTATTTTGAAGTAGGAATTCGGATGTAAAATTTCACTAAAAAGCATAAACCAAATTTGCCAATTTGCATGAATGACATCACATCTGTCTGATTCGAGTTCACTTATGTAAGTACTAAACGCATTAAACTTTAACTGTTGTTTATGTCGCAAACGGCATACATATAGGTAACGAATTGTAAGTTTCCCCAGAATTCTAGGGACATCTTCTTCTTTCTGCAGTAAAAGTGTAACATAAATTTTAATCTGATATATCCCTCTTTAAAAGTACTTTTTAAGAAAAAGTCGCCCAGGAAAGAACCTGGGCACGGAAACCAAACTACCGAACGACTGATCCGCTCTCAACCCCAGTCCCCTTGCATCGGGACTGTGACTGTGTGATCATCGTCGGGTGTGCATCACCATTCCCCTCGAAAGGGAACAGATACTACACATGATTTAAGCCAAAAGGCCGAGCAGTAAGATATCTTTGTACACTTCAGTAATTAAGTTGAGTTTCATTTCTCCAAGGTATAATAATCCATGTTAACAATAGTACTATGCCACGTGTTGAAATCAGTAAGAAAGGTTACAAAACTGTCTTTTCTCATTTCCCCAACCCTCACAGCCACAGACCACTTATTTACTGAGCTACATGTAACCGTAGACCAAAACGAGTTTCGTTTAAATGGTATGTGAACAAAAAAAATCCAATATCCTTTGTCATGTGGTAACACCTTGCCCTGATGGTGAGGCAAGTTCCTACTCTACATACTTGTACCGTTGTTGATAAAACAAAAACTGTGTTATCAATTCAGTCTTTATTTGGGCGCAACGATTTTCACAATGGGATTGGGGCTTAGGTCTTATGGATAAGTTTGGTAAATTGGTAGCAGCTTTGATGCAAAAAGGTGCTACATATTATGCTACTCTTGAAACAATGTTGAAAAACCGCACATATACATGATGCATATATTTATATTTATATATTAAATGCTAGTAACTTTTTTGAAATATTCTGTCTCCTGGGGATGCTGAGTCCCCAAGTTGATTTTATTCTGTGGTACTTAAAGCCAACTCGTACAAGTATACGTAGTTGCGACCCAGATTATTACCTTAGTATATACACAATATATATAATTTAGTATCTTGACATTCTTTTAACTTTTTGTAAGCACCTAACTTCAATCAAACTTACTCACCCCCGATACTCATAGATAGTACAGTAACTAGAGGCTGTTCATGTTCCACAACCGTGCATCAGCAGTGCGCTGTGTTCGCAACACGGTAACATGTGTTACAGGTAGTACAGTAATAACTGCAAAGATGTTACACGTTAAACTACGAGTACGAAAGTTGAAATGCGAGGCGGCTGGGTAACGAAGACTACTCCCTAGATGTACAATACGGAGTGCATGGTCGGCGCTGGCACAACACGTAGCCGACACACTGCGGCGGTTATTTTATACTGCATTCGAGATTCAGATAGTAGCATAACTTTTTTCTAATCGTATTAGTAAATCCATTTGATTAAAACATTCTTCACGGACAGGTTAGTGTGTGCAAGTCTCAAATAGATACAAAACAGATACACAAAATGGAATCTAAGGTGGGGAGGGGAACCTATATTAGCCTTATGGGTAGTTCCACGTCTACATTAGGCCTTAATATAGTAATAGTTTACCACGTCAAATACTCATAGACTCCTTGTCCAGTCCCGCAGTTCTTTGTCTTACATGGGAACGTGTTACAGCTTTGCAGTAATTACTGTGCCACATGCAACACATTTTACCGTGTTACGTACACAGCGCAGTAGTTACTGATGCACGTTTGTGGAACATGAACAGTAGTTACTGTACTAGCTATGAATATCGGGTGCACCACTCACAGACTTTTGAAAACGCAAGACAAAGAAATGGTATAGTTCGATTTATAAAACCTGTTGCTCATTTGATTCTAGTCTCTTTGGTGTTGGTTTAGAGATTGCTGATTGGGTACCATTCGTTCCCTTCTCTCCCCCAACACCCCACCTCGTGTCGCCATCTACATATGGTCTTCTTCACTTACAAGCTAACGACTAAAATAAAAGATTGATTTATTATATTGTGATGCCGTTGGTCATCATATCTGTCAGTAGGGAATATTTAGGCGCCCCCGGTATCTTAGACTGAGTTAGCGTTACAATAATAATTAATATGTGCCGATCCATGATAGTAGTGTTCGAAACGTACGTCAAACCAATTTTTTGGCTGTTTAGTTCCCTTTCATTGAGTACATTGACAGTGTTGACATTTTTGGCGCCAAAGAGGCATGGAACCATTAACCATCCCCTCGTAATGCTCTCCCCTCCCCCACCCCACTACATTCCGGTGCGGTAAAACAGAACTGACTTTTCGGTTTGTCAGAATTCTCTATATATGGGTAATATTAAGCTAACACAATGCTACACATTCAGGGGGCTTGGCCACTTCGGCCCAGCCCGGGCTTTGAAATTCATAACAACGGAATTGTAATCGCTATAGATGTATTTGTGTGCTTTAGTTCAAATAGCTACAAGAGAACTGTTTGGAAGCACTGCAGCTTCCGTGCTTGAAATATCTTCAACAGAAACAAAATTCATCGTTTTGATCAGTGCTTAGGTGCTTTAAAGTAAGTCGATAACAGAGAACAATATTTATTTCGAACAAAGTCTACCAGCATCTGTACTAACTCAAGTGCACGTCCTCTTCACGGCGATAACAGATCATTTTTTT
Organism: Apostichopus parvimensis; assembly: GCA_000934455.1. Taxonomy (NCBI): domain Eukaryota; kingdom Metazoa; phylum Echinodermata; class Holothuroidea; order Aspidochirotida; family Stichopodidae; genus Apostichopus; species Apostichopus parvimensis. Next base: position 88,062 of record KN882992.1, read on the forward strand.
AAATAAGTTCTTAAGAGAGAACAATATTAATATCGAACAAAGTCTACCAGCATCTGTACTTGCTCAAACATCACGGCCTCTTCACGGCGATAACAGATTAATATTAAATAGTATATATCATAAATACTTTCATGCGAACAGCCAGTATCTTGAACTAACATTAGCGTACATGTATTTGGATATGTTGTATTAGTATGTATATGATTTAAGATTTGCGTCTATATAGCGATCCTTACTATGCTGTTTTCAGAACTTTGGGGCAAGTTAAAGACTGAGAAGGGGGTAGTGTGATGCCGTTATTCATCATTTATGTCGCCCTCTCTTAGTCTAGGCTACACGTCACTGTCCTTAGCCACATTTGCTATCCATGTGGACAGTGACGTTAGTATTACAGGTCACGTGACGTCTGTTCAACAGTTTAGCTGAATGAGATCTCGAGACTTGTGAATCAGTTTTCACTCCCGTTCTGAATCGTTCTGTTCGGTAGTAGCCCTGGTTCCTACCATTATGGTCGTATTTGTATGTACGGTATTGAGACCTCGTTTGTAACCATCTTCGTTTAGTGCATGTTTTTATATTCAGTATTAAGTGCTTGGCGCCGATGTATTGTCTGCACCGTGGATGGTTATAGTAATATATTACGAAATATACTCAGCACTCGTTCTTTATTTATCTATCTGCAATATTCTTTGCATGTAATAGCGAGATTTATTGCTCGTCATACTAACACACAACCATCCAAGCCGCATTTGTTGCCGTACCACCACCAGTTCTCAGTAGTCATTTTTTTAGGCGCCCGAGGACAAGAGAACTGTCCGAAAGCACTACAGCTTCCGTGTTTGAAATACCTTCCACAGAAATGAAATTCGTCGTTTTGATAAGTGCTTTGATGCAATAAAGTAATTTGATATGAGAGAACAATATTAATATCGAACAAAGTCTAACAGCATCTGTACTTAATCAAACATCACGGCCTCTTCACGGCGGTAATATAGTATTTTTAAATATTATATATCTTTAAGTGCTTGCATGCGACAGCCAGTATATTTACCTAACAATACCGTACTTGGGAGTGTCTTTCTTGCCAACACCAGTCCATTGTTTATTCAGGAATATGGACTTTGTTCGATTAATATAGCCTGATATAACAGCGAATAAAGCGTGATATGTTACATTTGTAAGTTAGTATATGAAATAATTACACAGGATCCGTTTGTTGAGTTAGAAATAAAGCTACAAATTTCAAATACACATGATCAACGTAAAGCAATGGAATACCGAGAGGACGAAGCAGGTGAAGAGGTAAGTTTTGGGATCACATTCTAATTTAAAGACGCCATGCTTGATTTGTAGTGTTTAAACAGTCAGGAGCAAATTAGGTGAGACAATAGAGTGTCTCGAGTCCATGCTTCGAATCAGAGATAACACTGAATGTGATCCGATTCGACCTACAATGAAGTGGTTGACTTGTTAAACGTTGTACTTTAAAATAAGATGTGGGATGGAACTTGGATTCTGTTATTGAAAGATTTACTATACTATTAATACATATTCATATGTTGGGAGGCCAATTCCTGGACAACTGGACGGAAAATTATAATGTTATTAGCTAATGGAATTTAGTCGAATGATCATGTCGCTCAAAGTTGTGAAGTTTGTAATTAATCACACGCTTAATTCTAAAGAGTGTTAGATGTTATACCTACAGCCTTGCGTCCATGGTATGTAACTCTTGTCATGCAATCAGTCTGCTTGCCTTTGTAGTTTATGAATACTTTACATGTCTCTTTTGTATCTTTGGTATCTGTATTGAATTTGCCGTTTAAATGGTTAGAAAAAAGTCAGAGAGGGGAAGAGCGTTGTTTGAAAACGGACACACATTACGAAATACAATAAACGTAACCCTCAGTTCGGCTATTTTTCATTCGTGTATTGTTCTCGTATATCATTTTAAGACGGCTCAGTGATTGATGGTTTATGTGTTGGATTTTCTTTTCAGCCTAAACCCTCCTTATGCAGGCGGACTAAGCATTGTAACTCTTTCGAATGGATCAAAGCACCGGATGGGTCTCTCTGTAAGTGATTAGTCTATGTCTATAATTATTTTTAAATATATTGAATTTTATCTGGGAAATGACAAACGTTTGGTAGAAGCATTTGCAGTTAGCAGGAAGGGAGGTTGGAGGGGGGGGGGGCTCAATACCTAGGCCCAATGTTAAATTTCAATGCTTCAACACAGTGTTTGCATTTGGATGGTTATGTTCTATTGTGATGCGCACTTGACTTTTTTTAACATGTTTCTATTGATGTTACCTATCCTTTTGTCAATTTCATATTTTGGTTCTTGTAATTGTGAAAGGTAGCAAAGTTCCGATGCATTTGCTGGAGAACAAACAGTTAAGTGTGGAAGTTTCTTATAGTTAACATTTTAGTAGGTAGCATTACAAACCAGAAAGTCCCTTTCACTCTATACGTGCTCTTTTGGCCATGCTTCCGCATATAAACTGTACGAAATAAACAGGGCCTGTTTCCTAAAACTGCATGGGAAATACTATCCATTTCCTTTTATCGGCATTCTCGGTTACCTTGATAGTGCGGTGGGTAAAACAAGGGACGGGAAGAAAGCAACAAGTCTGGTGAAAAGATTTGTATGGACGTACTCAGTGAGTGCATTATTAAAAATTGTTCGTCCAAAACAACCGTAACACATTAAAATAAAAGGTCAATGCCTATTTACATATCCCATCCTCGTTGCCTTGTGATATCCTGGTTATTAAACTTGCTTCTTTACTTTCATATACCAAAGCTCATATATCAAACATAGTATTGGACGTATATGTACTTTCCAAAAGAGTAAACGTCGAACTCGTCCTAAGCGTAATAAAATAAATGAAAAGTACAAACGTTACTTCATATTATGGGATAAATAGACCACTACGTATGAATATGTATTTACCTTTGATCTGGGAAGTCAAGCTTAGTCTACATGTGTGTAATCCGTTGCCAGTTACGTATCCAC
>KN882992.1:137567-163950 GCA_000934455.1 Apostichopus parvimensis
TTAGAGTTATAAAATATAGCTTTATTTTTTAAGAACAAATTTTAATTTCGGTCGAAAATCGAATTTATAAAATTTCCACACTGAATCGCGTTACTAGGCTACCTTAAGGTGGACCGAGTTTTTACCTAAAAAAACACCCTAATTGTCCATAAATGCGTCTGAAATAAATACAATGTGTTTTCAACAGACTCTGGAATAAATACACAGTATTTCTTATTGAGCCATTACCTTTTTGTAGAAAGAAACATCAATGTAGCTTTCGATGATATCAAAGTCCACACGAAGCTTCCGTATCGCTTTTATCCGCTAGGCGGAGCCTATTGGTGGGCGCAACTGATATAATATCATTATCTTCCCTGAGGTAGTGCGTTTGACTGCGATGAACTTCTTGCCATATTTCCGGGTGCAGGGACGCGACGACGTAGGCACATGTTGTGCCTTCGTTGGTGATATTTCTGAGAAAAAACTCTCATTTAGACACAGGACAGAATTATAACTGTTCGAAATTTGTGACAGGTTATCAGCCAGGAAAACATTGTGTTATTTGAAGGCTTCAGGTAAAGGAATCACGGATTTTCAATATAATTCATGCCTTAGGCTAGTGCACAACGTTAGGAACCACCAGTACTGGTGCTAGTGCTAGTCTAGGCCAAGTATCGTAGTAAAATAACAGTGTTCTATCGCCAGAGCAACCTTCGTAAAAAGTAACGTTAAAACTACTTCAAAAAGCTTAGGAGTACCTATGGATAGACATAGATCTAGCATATAGCCTAGGCCTATGTAAAGTCATGATCGTCTAGACCTTTTATTCAGGTGGGCATAGGACTAGGCGTTTGTTCGGTCGAAGGTTTCCGCCGAAGTATAACGTCGTCTCACACCAAGCCTAGCCTAATAGGTGAGTAAAATCGAAACAATGGGTGTTGATAATTCATAGCATCTGTGCAATACTGACAAATAATGACGTGTGTAGCACTGTAACTGTTTAATCATAATATAAATGCAGAGACGGGAAAATTGTTGCAAGGTATTCAGAACCCGGTTATTTAACATTATATGGAAGCAAAACGATGTAGTTAACAACATTTCCGTTACAGAGATTTTCATGCTAAAAATAGTCAATGGTGGTTTCCACATTGCCTGTGATTTGATAGGCTAATAGCCCTTACGGTTGTCTGCAAACATTCTTGTGTCTATAGTGCTCAATGAACACAAAGGATGTTGTTAGTTTTAACCCCGAGAAACACCCTAATTGTCCATAAATGTGGCTGAAATTAATATAAAGAATACATAATATAATATGAAATAAATAAATAATCTGGTCGATTAGAGTTATAAAATACAGCTTTAATTTTTAAGAACAAATTTTATTTTCGGTCGAAAATCGAATTTATAAAATTTCCACACTGAATCGCGTTACTGGGCTACCTTAAGGTGGTCCGAGTTTTTACCTAAAAAAACACCCTAATTGTCCATAAATGCGTCTGAAATAAATACAAAGTGTTTTCAACAGACTCTGGAATAAATACACAGTACTTCTTATTGAGCCATTACCTTTTTGTAGAAAGAAACATCAATGTAGCTTTCGATGATATCAAAGTCCACACGAAGCTTCCGTATCGCTTTTATCCGCTAGGCGGAGCCTATTGGTGGGCGCAACTGATTTAATATCATTATCTTCCCTGAGGTAGTGCGTTTGACTGCGATGAACTTCTTGCCATATTTCCGGGTGTAGGGACGCGACGACGTAGGCACATGTTGTGCCTTCGTTGGTGATATTTCTGAGAAAAAACTCTCATTTAGACACAGGACAGAGTTATAACTGTTCGAAATTTGTGACAGGTTATCAGCCAGGAAAACATTGTGTTATTTGAAGGCTTCAGGTAAAGGAATCACGGATTTGCAATATAATTCATGCCTTAGGCTAGTGCACAACGTTAGGAACCACCAGTACTAGTGCTAGTGCTAGTCTAGGCCTAGTATCGTAGTAAAATAACAGTGTTCTATCGCCAGAGCAACCTTCGTAAAAAGTAACGTTAAAACTACTTCAAAAAGCTTAGGAGTACCTATGGAGTAGACATAGATCTAGCATATAGCCTAGGCCTATGTAAAGTCATGATCGTCTAGACCTTTTATTCAGGTGGGCATAGGACTAGGCGTTTGTTCGGTCGAAGGTTTCCGCCGAAGTATAACGTCGTCTAACACTAGGCCTAGCCTAAAATGAAGATGAAGATCAATGAAGGATTCCATTATATCAAAGTCCACACGAAGCTTCCGTATCGCTTCTATCCACTAGGTGGAGCTTATTTAACATTATGTGAAAGCAAAACCATATATGTAGTTAACAACATTTCCGTTACAGAGATTTGCATGCTAAAAATAGTCAATGGTGGTTTCCACATTGCCTGTGATTTGATTGGCTAATAGCCCTCACCATTGTCTGCAAACATTCTTGCGTCTATAGTGCTCAATGAACACAAAGGATGTTGTTAGTTTTAACCCCGAGAAACACCCTTATTGTTCATAAATGTGGCTGAAAATAGTATATAGAATACATAACATAATCTGAAATAAATAAACTGGTCTACTAGTGTCATAAAATATGGCTATTTTGTGTAAGAACAATAATTCTTAACTTCGGTCGAAAATCGAATTTATAAAATTTCCACACTCAATTGCGTTTCTGGGCTACCTTAAGGTGGACCGAGTTTTAACCTCAAAACACACCCTAATTGTCCATAAATGCGTCTGAAATAAATACAAAGTGTTTTCAACAGACTCTGGAATAAATACATAGTCCTTCTTTTTGAGTCATTACAGTTTTGTCGAAAGAAACATCAACTCCTATATATTAAAGTCCACATGAAGCTTTCGTATCGCTTCTATCCGCTAGGTGGAGCTTTTTTAACATTATTTGGAAGCAAAACGATATATGTAGTTAACAACATTTCCATAACAGATTTCTTCAGGCTAATAATAGTCAATGGTGGTTTCAATATTTCCGATGATTATTTGGCTAATAGCTGTTATCATTGTCTGCAAAAATTCTTGCGACTATAGTGCTCAATGAACACAAAGCATGTTGTTTAAATGCAACTACTTGTAAATATGGTAACTAGTCTAAGGCAAACTTTCAGCTTCAGAATTGGACAATAATTTTGTTGTTGTACACTAGTTACAGCTTGCATCACTTGATTTGAATGTGCACATTAAACACCTATCACTAAAGGCTTACGTTGCGCACAAGCCAATGTTTGTCAGGGGTCATTATATCTATGTATTTTTCGTTTCTATAGAGGTATTTTAAAGGGCATGTTTTCTTGGAGGACTGTAGGGACGCACGTTTTTCTGAGTGGACGCAAACATTGTTAAGACGTTTCCACTTCTAAAATCCTGTTAACAATAATGAGTGTAGAGTTACAGACATTTATGTGGTGTTTGACACTGTTAATAATTAATCATGTTTGGTTGCGGGAATTCTCTGGTAGTGAAAAATGCTCTCTGCAATCATTTCCGATCATTGCCAGAAACAGAGGGTAAGCCTATGTTACACAGCATGTACATTACAGCAACATAAACGAACATGCGGTGTGCATACATGCACAGTATAGCACTGCATACACGTTGTATCCATCTAGTTTTTCATACGTGCGTGCCTAATGTGGGCGGAAGTCAATGGACGTTTGAGTTCACCAGGGATCATATTGTGATAACCATGTTTTAAACAATATTTTAATAGGACAGATGTAATATTTAGTATGTTGATGTATCACATTTAGTACAAGGAGCCTGTTGTTGAGGTCAATGGTCATTTCAGGACAGCCTGTGTCATTGTGAATTTATTGTTTGTCACATCACTCTGCTTTCCACGGTATTACTAAGATCAAGTATGTTGTACACCTTCACTATACATTATTGCTGATAGTCGACGCTTTCTATAGTAGTCGATTAATCACATAGCTCTTCTCGCGATTAATCGGTTACAGTTATGACGTCATCACTGTCATCTCTACAAAAACCGTCAAAACAAATCTTTCTCAATGCTGCACTGTCTTTATTTGTTCTTTCGTGTCTTTAACGTGTCATGTCTTTATCATGTTAAAACATCTACCAACCAAATACTATTAACAACTTTCAATCTACACGTTCTTAAACACCAAAATAAAAAACTTTCGAATGAATCTACAAGGCTACTACAAATACTGGCACTAAAAGCAAACGTGCAAACAATGAATAGATGTAACACCTTGTAGCGGTGTAATTGATTAGTATGAAAGAGTTTTCTGTAGAATGACGTTCAACGTTCTAGGCTAGGCTCTATCCTAGCGCAGTAGCAGGCACATATTTTGCACATTGAAATTAAACTACACCGCAATCGACACACTCGATCAGACTTCCGATAAACGTGAACCAGGCCAGTAGTAATTGTAAACATGTTTGAAATGACATTACTTTGGTAAACGTAAAAGATTAATAAGTTCCGAATTTGCGATTATGCGCAATGATCAAACATTGCTAGGACTGAATGTTGTACTGCAGAACGAGCGTATTACTGACAAGCAAACGCATGAATCTAACCGGAGCAGGTGCTTGCCGATTTTTAACACAGCACAGAGTAGCATTGTGAGAACCTGTACTTTTGCCATATTTGCTGACAAACTGCTTAAGTGTTGTTTTAGATATAGGTTAGGCTATTTTTCAAAAGCAGATTATGTGCAGTGCTAAATTAAAGCGCGATTTGTCAAACTTCCAAAGTGTAATCGCGACTACGACTATCAGCACTACTAAACATAACCTCAGACTCATGAAGAAAACTTCTCATGCTACATCATCCAAACCACAATGTATTTTTGCATTCTGGTTTAAACACCTTACTACAAGCCATGCAAGTTCATGTTTGTACTATTTTTTTTAAACGATTTTATTTTCAGAAAAGGGAGCTGGGCCGGGCCCCTGGATCCAAACGCTAGTATTTACTTCAATCGGTTCTCTTTACAGATGTTCGTCAACTACTTTTAGGGAATCTGTTATTTCAAAGGAGACTCAAACGAGAATCGAAACGACCACAATGCAAGAAGAAATGGAAGAAGACTGTAATCCTCTACGTGTTGCCCAGAGTCTAAGCGGGGAAGGTAAGTTAAAGGATGAAGAGAAATCTGAACTTGTACGAATTAACAAACGGAGAGAACGTGCTACAATTTGTCTCTCATTTATGGAAACAAAACCGAAATCGCAATTAACTGTTGTCATTCGTGCTCTGGAAGGCATTGGTCATTACATTTATATTGTACGACGTAAACTGACGTTGCACCAAACAGGTATATTTTATACGTTTAACCCAAAAAAGATGTTGTATGAGATGGAGTCTTTTGAAGCCAGATCCTTGCTCAGCCCAGTACAGTCTGAGCTGCAGCGTTTAAAACCTTCTACAATGGTAAATCCCAACCAAATCACCAGTTTTGTTGTATGCTTGGAACACCATGAAGTAAGTATATTCTGAAAACTTCAGATGCAATGCTTCTAAATGGGCCATTTTATCACACTTTTGAAATTCCAAAATTGTTCGCCACTGTTGCATTTGGTAATTTTTATTGTTTGAGGTCTGATTCACAGCAATTAAACATCCTACTACCTTCCTATTACAGTAGCCAAAAGATTCTAACCCATAGCAATGGAAATTAGAAACTTAGGCTATCAAAGCATTGCCTTGTGGAGTTAGGTCAAATAGTGCCAAAATATTCATTTCGGTATTTTTCGCTGAAAAATGTGCTATATTTGGTGATACATTTGCCCCAAATATATTGCTTTAGGACACGTTTTGCCTGTTTTGCTATTCCACATGTTTTTGATATCGATATATGTTTGATATTTTGTTTCAGTTATTACTGTGCCACCTGTAACACATGTTACCGTGTTACGAACACAGCGCAGTAGCTACTGATGCACGGTTGTGGAACATGAACAGTACTTACTGTACAAGCTATGAGTATAGGGTGTTCATCATGATAATTACTGGTTGTAAGCCTCTGTTGCTGCTGTGCGTGGGTTAAGAATATTTGCCATCAGATAAGGCCTGAGACCGTAACCAGAGTCTCCCAGAAGAATATCATGTAGTTCCCCGTTTTGGATTACAAGAATAACCAAGACGACCCTCTTGTAAGATATGGCTGCCGTTTGTGCTGCCATGCCACCTTGCCACCACATTAAGTATCCTATACTTAGCATCACACACTTGTTTCACATTGATGCTGTAAACTTAAATGATAACAAACAAATGTTACAAAGGGAATTGCTCTACAAGCAATACCATCACATTAATTGGTTTTCCTGACATACATGTGTTTGATGACTTTGCTCATGAAAGTTTTCTAATCCCAACGGCCCTACTATATATTCCACTACCGGTGCTGTGGCCGAATGGATAAAGGGGGTGGTATTTGAAAGCAATGAGGCTTAGCAATCGGGAGGTTCTGGGTTCCATACCCGGCCGGGTCATAGTAAGGCGGGTTTTCATTCAAGAGCAATATACGGTTTTCCCATCTGAAATGACTTTCTGAATTGAAAAGTCTCCTAATTTGAGTTCAAATGTTGAATTGGAACCCACCAGACGTGTAAGTTGTAATACATAAGCCCTCGCGGGTTTCTCCCACATAAGTGGTCGCTTTATTGTCGTAAAAATAACTGCTGATTATTAGTATTATATATTCCTGTTTCAGTTATTTTCACACATTTGATGAGAGAGTTGGACCTATTTAAAAAGAGACCAATTAATAATAATAACAATAATCACAGCTCATCTTTGTGTTCTTGTATCCGGATGCATCCTTGATTTTTCATTCCTTGGCAACAGTTGCAATGGTAAAAGTTAATTATCCTGAGTAACTACACTCGGGGATCACCCATGGTGGGGTTCCCCGGGGTGACCAGAACTCCATGACTGAGGGAGGGGTCAAATGTGTCATTGTGCGGGTGGTTGTAGGTGACTGTAGGCGGCTGCATGTGTGTGTCATTGTCTGTGTGAGTCATTTGTGTGTGTCCAATTCAAAAGAAACCTACATGGGTGAGCCTATTTTGTTCAAACTTGTTAGGAAGGTGACCCAAGGTGAACCCTTGAAGTGTCTCTTTAACTATTTTAGATAAGCTTAAAGAAATAAAAATTCTTTATGCATAAACTTACATTTGCGATTCACATATACATATTCAGAAGGTCCAAGAATCACACCATGGACTCTAATGTAGGTGCCATCTATCGCTCCAACAACATGTGGAAATCCTCGCACAGCCATGAAGGCCCTCTGGTTTCGTTGCACTTCATCAGTGGTGGTTGGAAATTTATGAATCGAGACTTTAGTCTGCAGAGTGCTCTTGTCATTCGCCTGACAGCTCAACATGATGTTGGCACACTAACACAATAGGGCTCAGTACCTGATTCATCTGCCATAGACCCATGCCCTAAGAACCGCAATGAAATATAAACCTGAAGAGATGGTGGTAGTGCATGGTTTCGCATTGTAGCATGCTGTAGTTGCTCCTGCAGCAAATCTATAATGCACAGGCATGCAAGTCTGCTGAATCGATACTTTGCATACATTTGTTGGTTAGTCCAAAGATTCATAGGGTTAGTTTTGTCTATAAATATTCTCTCCCAACGTAGAACACGTCGATGTTCTCTATCAAGCAGCCATATACATAGCCATATCTGATACACGCTAACCCACACTACGGAAACATGTAAAACTAGCAATGTTTTTGGAAGTGAAATTTCCGCCAAATTCACACGCGACACTTTTTGAAGATGATTCCTAAATTTAGGAACGATTTCAGTACATAGATAGGAATGAATTATACCTACTGTGAATTGCTTTATGAAATAGGAAGATAGGAATGTTTCTTAAGTTAATAACAATTCTCGTATTAAGAACAATTTTCCTTCCTAAGCTCAAGATAGGAATATTCCTAACTTTTATGAAATAGAGCCCAGGTTACCAAAATCTAGATAGTGTTTATTGTTCATAGCCTGGACTCAGACTCGACTCGCACTCTGGATATCCTGGACTCGAAATTGTCTTGAGTCAGCCTGCCTCTGACTCAGACTTATTTTGGACCCGGACTTGCTGGAACCTGACTTAGATTCAGATGTACTGGACTCTACTACAGTTCTGTTATACGTATGATATTCTTTTTGTTTCGATGAAAGGCTGCGGAACGATTTTCTCTCATAATAGTTAAAATCTCTGTTTTCATTTCAGTTACCGATGAACCACATGGCAACGAATTGCCATTCGATTATCTCGACATGATTGGAAGTTTACAGCAATCTCTGGACATACCAACCATCACGAAATTATGTGAACATTTCAATATGACTAGTTCTTTAGAGAAGATCAGAGCTAGCGACAAACCCCAACATCATTTCCTACTTGAGTGCCGTAGAAAGTGTATCATCACTAGGAAGGACACAACAAAGCTACTGGAAGCTTTTAGAGAGACTGGTCTGTCAAACCTTCAAAGAATTATTGAGGGCTACAATCAGATATCAAATTGCCCAGGTAAGTTTAGTTTCCCTTTCCTCTCAATTTCTGCTTTGATTGATGCAGCCACAACCATTGTAATTATTGTACAACCTTAGTATCGTTATTTCCGTCCATGGCTCTCAGTTCTCACTGATTGACAATATGGTGTTAAGTTATCAAATCTCACAAAGAGTTTTATTGTTCCGATTAGCATGCATAACATTTGTATACTCACAACCTTTTCGGAAGGTATACAGATGTCTGATATCCAGTTTTACTTTTAAGAACACTGAAAAAGTACCTTCATTCATTTTAAACGGGTAGTCAATGTTTTGTATTCAAAAGTGTGACAACTAAAAACTTAACTGTTGCTCTTGATGAATAAACGTTCATTACAAATGCGTTCATCTTGTGACGTTATAGGGACAAATCATATCAATAACCCCAAAACAACATTTTGTTCATTGCACGCATATTAAAATGCATAAATAGCCAAAACAATGTGGGATATCGGCCTCGGAAAGTTTACATTGCAAATTAATGTTAAACGCCTATAGTTCTGTGAAAGATATGACCAAGTGACAGACCGATATAGGTAGCAATGACTTTTTGAATGAAAGTTTCGAGCGTGAGGTCAGTGAAGTTCAAGTTTCATGCACTTTCAACTTACTGTAGGTATGAAGACAAAATGCCTCCAAAGTGATGACATTATGGTTTAAATATATGCAACTCATAGATTGTCCACATGTCTTTATTTAAATGTTGTAAGATAGAGAAAGAACCTTCAACAAGGGATTTGTCAGTAACGATGACACATGTTGATTTTATTTAATTTACAGTTTGTTGTTTTTTAGTTGTGTGTAGTATGATACTCATGATACATTACTCTTGTTTAACATGCGAAACAGTAGTGTTTTCTTTCGGTATAATGGAACATTTGCGATATTGAAATTATATTGAAAGTATGACTACATACAACTTCATGCTTTTGTTTTTTATCATATATTCCTAGTTTGAAAGTCTATTAAAATATGGCGTAATTTACATATCGTTCAGATTGTAAATCCGTTCATATCTACAAGCAGCGATAGAGGGTTAGTTAAAACACTTAAGAATTATATGATGAAAACCTGATATTATCTATTATAGGTTTTTATTGTTTTCTGCAGATGTTCACGTTACGGTTAATAACGACAACCCAACCAGTGTATTTTCCAACTTTAAGACATTCATGCTGTCAAAGAAACGTGCCATTAAATCTGTCTTCACAAGGGATCAGGGAATACATTTCGTAGATTGTAAAGAGGGCAGTCTAGTTATCTGCTTGAAGGTATCTTCTGTGGAAACACTAGACAAACTAAAAGAGAACATTGAGTCAGAGGAACTTCTTAGAAGAATAACGGTTATGTATGAAAGCGAGATAAGCGATACGGAAAGGAAAGACTTTCAATCAGAAAGTTCGTCTATGAAAATTTCATACGATACTGAGGAATTTGAAAATGCCAAACAGCAGTTAACTACAAACAGTAAGTGAATTTGTACAGTGAACTGATATTTTCTCTTAATCCTCATTAATAGCACTCGAACGTTTTGAGAATAACAACGGCAATATATAGCTTAAATGGTTCATTGACATCATTATCATCTAAGTGTATTTGCCTAAAGATAAGGGTAAGTGTTTAATCATTATATATTGATTGACTTTGTTTCGTTACCGCTACAGTCTGCAGTTTCAAGTGTACCTTGGTCCATACCTTCGGAACTAAGGAAACGATCTTTACGATACTTGTTCATTACTTTGTACAGAGGACGAAAGAGACATAAACCGCACAGCGTTTTTGTAATACTGACAAATGGTGACGTGTTTACCACTGTAACTGTTTAAGCATAAGATAAAGCAGAGACGGGCAAACATGTAGAGGATGTGCCCGTAGAACGTTTTAATCTTTATTTCTCATATAAATAATATATTCTGACTTTTGTCAAGGAAGTAGATACAAATGCTGTACTTGGTACGACTGGCATATCGAATGCAATTTCACAATAGCTCGCGAAATTAATATTTAATTCCTCACCTCAGTCCAGTTCACATTGAAACTGTAACAAGTTGTGCTTTCTTACCATTTCAATATGTTATATCTCCAGGTGTTTACGATTCGAGATATAACAACTGTAATTTGTAGGTGCAACAATATTGAATTAAAGTTTTTGAGGGCAAGCTGAACAGTTTACACCTGATGTGAATCTAAGTAGATTAAAGTTTGGATTTAGCCATTGCATCTGTATTGTTTTCCATTTAAATGTAAAATGTAGGTCCCTGTATAACCTTAGCAATTAGTAACTCATTAGATAATCACAATATATTGATAATTCATTGTTTGAAACTGTTTGCAAAAGGTTATACTGGCTTTAACACACTTTATCAGCTCAAACATATTAGTTAAGATGTAAAAATATTAATTGGACAGAAAGGTACTTCGAATAGAGGGCAATCAGGAGGGGGGGGGGGGGTTGCCCTTAGGAACGCATTGTAACAATTACCATATAAGTGGAGCGCTACCATCGCGTTGCAAAAAGGGGCCTAGACAAAGTAGTGCCAAATATATTTGCTCCCAAACATTGAACCCAAAAAATTGTGGGCACAAAGGGTCCCATAAACATTGGGCCCCATAAATTCGGGCTCAAAGGATGCGTCCACTGTAGGCATTTCCCACCTATATCCAACAATGTTAGTTCTGTTTTGGCGACATACTTTGCTTTACTCTATAGATCAAACATGATGCTAACCAACTCGAAATCATTTGAGATTCCTAAAGCCGGATCTCGAAAGAGATACTTTGAACAGATTCTGTTAAATCAAATGAAAATAAACGACAAAGGCAACTGAATATATTTAATTGAAATTGTAGTGAGTTGGAAAATCAAGAGCAATGAGAAAACTTCCATCCTCCACCGGGATTCGAACCAGGGCCTCCCGCTTAATATGCGGACACCCTAACCAAAAGGCTATGGACGCTGATTGTATGTCCAGAGGTTCGAAACCGGTAAGGAAGGTCGTAATTCCATTGTAGGCGTTTGTCACCTGTATTGAACAATACTAGTTCTGTTTTGGTGACATGTTTGCCTTGCTATAGAGATCAAACATGATGCTTACCAACTCTAAATCATTTTTGATTCCTTAAGCCGGATCTCGAAAGAGATTCTTCGAAGAGACTTTGTTAAATGAAATGCAGTTAAAAGACAAATATATACATAGCTTTACGTATCTTCGACACGATTCTAATTTTTGTCTTTCTGAAAATAGAAGGTGACCCATACCCCCTGTATCCGCCACTGGGCTATATACTGAATTGCAAAATATGCAATGTTTAATACTTATGGGAATTACACAGTGTGGCTTGGCCAAAAGTTAGGCTAAGTCTAGCTTAGTCCATCCCCAAATAAAACCTTTCATGAATTTACGATTCTTATTTATTCAAATCCTAATATTGACTGTCAAATGCGTTCCATGATTACTCCTCATCACAATCATAGGCCAAATCTTTTGTAAAATGATTTTATAACCCTTTGTTGAAGAAAATAATGTCCTTAATGGTGTATATCCTGAGGTCCGACTCGGTCTCTATTGTATTGACCTTCCGGTTGTGTTTTGCACGCGCTTAATGAAAGCCATTTTAACATTTAATCGGGAACTTAAGATATCTGGAATTGTTTTAAATTCGAGATGTCTTAAATTGTATTTCAGATATCTGAAATTAAATTCAAGAAATACAAAAATTATATTTCATATATCTGATATTGAATTCAAGATATCTGAAATTTAATTTGAGATATCTGAAATTGAATTCAAGATATCTGAGATTCTATTTCAGATATCTGAAATTGAATACGAGATATCTGAATAAGAACTTCAGATATCTGAATTAGAATTTTAGATATCTCATATTCTCTGGTATTTCGAGATATCTGAAATTCTATTCAGATATCTGAAATTGAATTCGAGATATCTAAAATGGGTTTCGAGATATCTTAAATTGAATTTGTAATATCTGAAATTCTTTTTCAGATATCTGAACTTGATATCTTAAATTCTCTGATATTTCGAGGTATCCGAAATTGATTTTGAGATATCTGCAACTATTTGTAGATATCTTAAATAAATTTGAGATATCTGAAATTTAAATTGAGATATCTGAAATTATTTCGAGATATTCTAAAATTCCTGATTAAAACTTAAAATGGCTTTCATACGCGCGCGCGCACATACCCAACTGTATCAAAGTTTATTGCGCCAAATGTCATTTTTAGCGGGATTTCCCGTATTAGTAATGAAGAAGAGTGCTAATTAAATATACAAAGGAAGGTCTCAGCCTCAACAGATTCACTTCAAAATCAAAAGATCTCGTTTCATTGTGTAGTTATGGTCTTTTCATCCCCTACCTGCAATCCATGCCAATTCATTTTCGTACTATTAAAAACACACCATTTATTTTCAGTAAAGGGAACACGCCGGGCCGCGAATATTTTTTTCCCAAACTGAACTGACACTGAAATTATTTCCTCGATTCTCATTGGCTCTCATCGAGCACGTGATATACTTTAGTATTCAACATAAATCCCTCCATACTCTGTCGATATCAGTATGATCAACACGAACAAATTCATGATATTCACATAAGCAACTTTCCAGAACCTTTGGTAGGTATATATGAACGAAAGTATATAGTGTTCTTAACACAATGAAGAAACTATTCCCAACTACTGCGCCCATTATAGGCAGTCCTCGATCGTTTGTTTACTCGCTTGACTCCGCTCTACACAACACATGTAATGTAGCCTATTGCTATTACAATAATTGTACTGTGTATAGTATACAACACAATAAAACACAGTGCATTCATAATTGTATACATGTAGCCGAAGTATATATGTACGAGGTGTTTGTGTACATTCGGAGTTGCGATACTTTTAGTTTTATAATCATAAATTCAAAATGTATTCAGTCGATGAATCATGATAGGCCTAGTCGAATATGCAGTGGCCATGAAGACGGCGAGCGAGTGTGTACCAGCCAGTGAGTGTACACTAAAAAGGCATTTGTCGATATGTCTGTGACCTTTGAATTGTTAACTAGCCTTATAACCTATACGTACGGAAACCTATTGGCTCGCTGAGAGCCAATCAGAATCGAGGAAATAATTTCGGTGTCAGTTCAGTTTGGGAAAAAAATATTCGCCGCCGGGCCACCCCCCGCCCCCCCCTAGCTCCGCCCTTGGCAATTATAGAACCCTGTTTAACCTCTTATAATGTACAGTTATGAATTTTCTCACCAAACAGTAGTATTTCCTTCAATCGTTTCTCTTTTCAGATGCAAGTTTTCGTCGATCAAAAGCTATTACGAAATCTGTTACTCACACGACAACCGAAACGATTATATTGCAAGAAGAAATGGAAGGCTTTCATCCTCCTAGTGTCGTCCAGAATCTAAGCGGGGAAGGTAAGTTAAACTATGAAGAGAAATTTGAGCGAATTAACAAATGGAGAGAACGTGTTCGAGTTTTCTCTCATTCCTGAAAACAAAACAGAAATCGCAATTTAATTGTTGTCGTTCGTGCTCTGGAAGGCATTGGTCATTACAGTAATATTGTAAGTCGTAAACTGACGTTCGACCAAACTTAAAGTGAGACAGGGATATTTTAGACGTTTAACCATAAATAATAATACCTCACACTAACCACTACCACCAATGCCATTAGGGGCGGATCCATGATTTTGGGAAAGGGGGTGGAGCCGGGGGGGGGGGCTTTGCTCTGAGGGACGGACTTGTAATGATTACCATCTAAGCGGGGCGCCAATATTTGATTTGATTTGATTTGATTTATTTGTTTTATCACGTGAATATATACATTGTGAAAGTTGGCAAGTAGCATAACAAGACATTTGTATGCCAAACATGCCTCCCAACTTGCTGGAAAATGGAACTTCCCAGGCCTTGTTAATTGCCTTTACAAATTCTTTATATTGTAATTTCATGTTTAGCAATTTTGACTTCTTACATAAAAAAAATAGTAAATTAGAGCAGTTATTCCGAGAAATCACTTTGTAGGGGAAGAATTCGACTTTTACTTTTTATTTGATGTTTTACTTAGGTAATTGAAGGTAGTCATATTTTGAAAGTAATTCACGTGATATAGATAGAATTCCATGACAGGCGGTCTTGCTTTGGCCCAAATTCGTGTTAATTGCAACTGGCTGGTGTACTTGGCGTACTCGGACCAAACATGGGCAGGGATATTTTTAGGCCCAGATGGCCTAAATATACCAGTTATTTAGTTTCAGAGTTATTGCAATGATAAGAAAACGCAGGCCCAAATGGTCCAATAAAAGATGGGCTCCACAAATTCCGGCCCGAATAATTTGTCCCAAAATGCATTTTGATGTGGAAATCAATATTTAGAAACAACTGTATACCAAGTTTTGTTACAATCCGACTTAAGGTTGTTCTGTTACTTCGGAGGAAACTCAAACGAGAATCGAAGCGACCACATCGCAAGAAGATACGGAAGAATATTTTGATGCTCCCGGTGTTGTCACGAGTCTAAGCGATGCAGGTAAGTTAAACGATTAAGAGAAATCTAAACTTGTACGAATTAACAAACGGAGAGAACGTGTTCGAGTTTTCTCAGATTCCTGAAAACAAAACCGAATCACAATATCATGTTGTCATTTGTGCTCTGGAGCGCGTTGGTCATTACGGTTATATTGTCAGCCTTATACTGACGTTGGAACAAACTAAAAGTGGGACAGGTATAATTCCGAAGTTTTAACTAAAAGAATAATAACTCAAACTCACCATCATCATCATCACCACCACCCTTCTCATCGTCGTCATCTTCATCACCGCCACTGTCATTATCGTCGTCGTAGAATAAGACATAGCAAACATTGCGCTCATACATCTGATTGGTGATATACGGTGCCAAATCGAAATAAAATCGCAAATATAAAGGGCGGTTAAGTTAGCTAGGGCAGGCGGTGAAGAAAATTGTTCAGACAGTGTATCTAATAAGTTGGGACCCGAATGCTTAGGCATATATGGTCGGGTTAGACATGTTGTTGGAAATGAGAGAGGGGGGGGGGGGGGAATTGTGCCATGTAACACGTATGTGTTAACAGTATGAGACCTATATAAGAGGATGGAATTAAGTTTTCGATGTGTTTTAGAAAAACAAAACAAAATGGCGCTGAGTTGAAATTTGATCTGATATTCCTTGCCTGCAAATAGGATCTCCTAAGCAACAATAATTTTTGCCAATATTTGTTAATAAACTTCAATAATTCACAAGGAACTATACGCACTGAGTCTATAATTATTATTAATAGAAGCTTACTTCTTTATTGCATTATAATAAGCTTAGATATCAAACATGGCATTGGTCTTGTGTGTACTTTCCATGCGCACTGAGTCTATTAGTTCAAAAGAAGCGTAATACATTGGCATGAAAGGTCCATAGATATTCACATATACCATCCTCGTTGCCATGATGTGCTGGTTATTAAAAGTAACTTGTACATTTACTATCATATCATAAAGCTTAGATATCAAACATGGTATGGGTCTTATATGTGCTTTCCAAAATAGTAAAGGTAGAACTCGTCAAATATTTAAAAAAGAAATGCAAACTTTATTATGGGATAAATTTACCATTGCTCTTTGATCTGGTAACGTAAAATTGGTTTCTTATTTTGTAGACCCTAAGAGAGAACTTTTTGGATAGCCACGTGAAGTATGCAATAAGTTATAAGGCATTCGGCTTCTCCAACGGGCACATGTGGCTGCTTGGCGTTCTACGCATGCCATTACCAGTTCGCTATTGAAATAATAGCCTAGCAGTAATTGTGTGACTAATATGACTACAATATTTCTAAATATCATTATGACGTTGTATTTTCTATGTCATCTTCGACTTTCGTGAAGCTGTATGTAAAATGATCATCAAGCAAACAGGTGTCATGCCGTCATCTTTACGAAGTTACAAAGAACCGTTTTGACTTCTCTCTTAATACTGCTTTTCATTCTAAAGTTGCATTTGAAAAGGTTCCACTTAATGTGGTGTTGTAAAATTGTGATGTCATCGACAGATTTTGTAGTACAGTTGACAGAGAAAGAAACATAAAGACCACTGAGAATTCTCAACGCGCATGTATGCCAGCACTCTTTCTTATGCCAAAGCTACCATCTGTAAAATTAATGTATAACAAGCTTATTTTGACAGGAAGCTTAACAAATATTTGTTCCACTTTCATTGGTCAGAAATAAATTTAACCCGTTCAAAGATCATTTGACATGTTTCTGATTTTACCGTTATATCAGTATAACATTGATGGACGTGCGTATCATGTATGAGTTTTGTGTTGCCTTTTCCATAGATGATGTAGATTCTGAAGCAGACTTCTTAGAGTACTTGGATGAAGTCGGTCTCAAGGAATATTTTCCTCGAAAACTTACCATGAAAAAAGCAACCGAGTTACGGCTGTTCCCCAGCGACGATTCACAAATTAAAACAAAAGATTTACCTTTTCTGTTTATCAGTAAGCTAACTTCACTAGACAGTAGGGTTACATGGAAAGAGAATCTTCACATAGAAGGAAGTATAAGGGATTTCATATATGCAATTCTTCATTGTTCCGATGATCATTTAAGACAGCATTTGCTGGAGAAATTAGCATCTTGTCAACTTGCCGTGCCAGTCTTATTACCTGGGGTACGAGATGACGCGAAACCAGAGCTCCTTATTTGGGCACTAAGTCGTATTGTAAAGAAATGGAAAGAAAATGAAACATCTCTTGCACAAGAAAAACGTATGGTAAGTGAGCCTGTATTTACCACTGCATTCATCAGATTTGGGGATATTCCAATCTCCAAATCATCTGTATTAAATAATGTCATTGGTAGAGCCCAAGGTAATGAAACTTTTCGATATTTTCTGTCTCATAAAGATGAAACAGAGGACGTTCACGATTGTTGTGGATCAGTAGAAGCCCAATGGTATATGCCAATTTACGGCAGAAAAGAAGACCTGTTGAAAGAAGTTACATTATTGTTGAATCTGAGAGGTGATACCAACCAATTTACTACAGAAAGTGAATTTATGTACACCATAGCTAATGCTACATTCCTATTTGTAGATAAAGATAAATTGGAATGCTACAAGACAGCAATTGATGATATAAAGAAAAGATTCAAAAATGTTTTCGTAATACATTTGATTGCACACAAAGAACAAAAAGGCATGCAAAAACGTAAACAACAGCGTAACCGTAAGAAGAAGACACTCAAAATCGATGAAATCAATGGTATTGTTGATTTCGACACAAAAGGTAGTGAAACAGAACTTGCAAAAATCATTTGTGAGAAGATTGTACAATACTGCAATAACACAAGTCGTGAGGATTACCGTTCAATTGAAAACTGGAGAACCAAATGTTTTAATGAAATATCTGTGGATCAGGACAACGATTCCTGTAAGATAGCAAAACAATTGCAGCAATCCTCCTTCCCGATACACGAATCCATTGAGGAAGTGAAGAAATCATATTTACAATTACAAGTCGAATGGGGTAAATGGGTCGAAGCTGATAGAAAACCTTTGTGTGTTGGGGTACAATCTGTTGATCATCAGTTTGAAGCAAAGGAACAAAGTAAACGTGACATGAGGCAAAAACAAAGACAAAAAGGCTTATCTGCAAAAATGGAAGCTCTCTTTGAAAACATATGCACAGTTATGTTACATGAAAATGACCTCTTGCATTATTTCATGTCCTTTTTTCGAACACATATCGAAATGATGGCCACCCGTGAAATTCCTCCGTTAGTTAAGAGAATCGACGTGTTGAATACCTCACTGCAAAAACTAAAGTCTGCTATGAAGCAAGCGTTGCCCATCGAACTCAGTAAACTACAAAATGAAATAAAAGAGTTCCAGAAGCAGCTCCTAAAAGAAAGCGAACAAGTCAATGCGAAAACCATTAGTTGCGAACACTTTATTCGTGAGTTAGGACAATGGTATGAAGCAGACCTTGAAAATGAAAATGTTCGAAAAAGAAATGAAATGCTGGTTAACATGGCATCAACATTACTTCTTGCGGGATATCCATTGGAAGTTTTAGATGGGGAAACTGCTTACATTCCCATTAAATGGATATCAGGCGTCTTAAAGAACCTCGCAAAAACGCTCAATAACCCAAGAATATTTGTTTTGTCTATAATTGGTATCCAGAGTAGTGGAAAGTCAACGTTTCTGAATAGTATGTTTGGGGTCAGGTTTCCGGTACATGCTGGTAAATGCACACGAGGGTTATACTTACAATTGTTAGACGTAAATGTGGCATTTCATAAACAACTTGGTTTTGAGTATCTTCTGATTGTTGATACTGAAGGATTGCATTCTGCAGATCGAACTGTTCTCAACGACCACACATTTGACAATTCGATAGCTACACTGGCCATAGGTATTGGGGACCTTACCCTGTTGAATATCGGTCAAGAAACTATTGGCCCAGATATGATAGGCATATTGCAAATAGTTATCCATGCTTTGGTAAGAATGAAGAAAGTCAATTTGGTTTGTAATTGCAGAATTATTCAGCAAAGAGTGAGCGACATTACAGCTGCCGCTTACAATAAAACTAACATGACTAAAATAAAGGATGCTCTCAACAGAGTCACTAGTATCGCTGCTACCGAGGAAGAAGAAGATTTTTCAGATGTACTTCCTCTAGCTGAAGATGATGACTTGCAATTTTTGCCATGTTTGTGGACGGGTTTAATGTCTCCTCCCAATTCTGGTTACAGTGATCAAATTCACGCTTTAAAAGATGCCATTTTCAAATCAAAACTAGATCAACCGGTAATTCAGCCTCAGTTTACAATGACAAAGTTTGTTAGGAGGTTGGAAGATGTATGGGATGCAGTGAAGTCAGAAGATTTCGTCTTTAACTTCCAAAATAGTTTTGATGTCATCAGTAACCAAAGGTTTCGACTAGAGCATAATAAACTTATTGGCAAAATGAGAACTGAGATATTTCAATGGGAACTTAACAATGTTATAAATATTACGAATGATACGACAGAAGACTTTTACAGAAGGCTGGAGGTTGAAATAACTGATAAATGCGAAGATATAAATAAGAAAATAGATAAATACGTAAAGGAGCATTCAGACGAAGAGGAGGTGAAAAGACGTCACGAGAGTATCAAGAATGAAACAATCGGAATTGGTAAAGATATTAAAAGAAGCATCAAAGAAAACACAGAGATACAATTACAAAATAAAGCCAATATGAAAGGATTGTCAAATTTCATTAGAAAGGCCAAAGAAGAACTGAAAACTGCGGCTAAAAAAGCCGCAAATCAATTAAAGAGCAGAGAACCTTTGGCCTACTGGAAGGAAAACCATGAGGAATTGGATAGACAATTTGACGTAGTTTGGGAGAAGGAAATTAAACGGCTTGAAATAGAATTCCAAAAATCCAAAATTACTGAAGAATATATCGAGAAGGCTTGCGCTAACAGTCTTAGACAACTAATATTAGGCACAGCACATAGCAAAGCGTACACAGACGAGATCCAAGGAAAACTTGACAATGACAAACGTTTTAATCTTTTAAAGATGGGGAAAGACATTGTTCATTGGGTTGGAAGAAAGCTTTGGGTATCTAAGGACGAACTGGTCAAAGTTCAAAATGTAATATCTGGAATTGTAGATCGTCATAAATATGATCTTAACAGTCACGCGAAAGTTATACCGTTTCAACAAAGTCGCGTAGATACTATTTTACAAGAAGTGTACGTTGCTTTAACGCAAAGTAAAGTCAATAGTGCATCTGTGGCTACTACCCTTCGTGCAGTTCAGAACGAGGTATGTACAGTTTGCAAAGATTGTCAACAAAAGTATGAAAGTCACAATTCATTGCAAAGAATGTTTGAAAGTGAGAAGGAATGTTTAAAAGACGAATTTAAAAGCTTTGTTGATGAAACCATTAAGAGTGGAGCGGCTGTTAAGCGATCATATTCTGAGTGTGTTTTTGTTTTGCGAAAAGTCATTTTAAATGCCTTCAATGTAAAACTCTTACAACATATGAGGACATACGATTATTATAATGACAAGCAGAAGATGATTGGAACAATTTTAGAAGAGCTCTGTCTTAAGAAAGAACCAAAGTTGTATTATAATTTTATAATGTCCAATGATAAATTCGTTAGCAATTGGTTGAGACAAAGGGTTCTAGATGAAATAACAACACGGCATCAATATTGGGTTACAAACGTGATAGATGCAAAAATCAATGAAATACTGGGTTATGTTCAAACTGCATTACGTCAGACTCAACATGAATTGACGGTACGTGGAGGGGAACAAACAACATTTGCGGAGTGGGCAAATACATTTCTGCAAAACGACTACATTTCAGAGAATGGAAGGAATATACAGTTTTCTGTTGAGGATTTCAATCTAACCGACATTGCTGAATTTACCAACATGTTGCACAGCATGTTCAGTTCGCAATTGAAAACAGATGTTACTAAAGGATGGGACTTAGACAACCTAAGTGTTCCATCAGTAGCATCACAACTTCTTTCACGAATACGGGATGTGGCACGTGATATCTTAGATCATTTAGTAACGTGTAAGGAAGTTTGTCCTTTCTGTAAAGTACCTTGCCATTTACAACAACAAGAAAAACATAAACACCAAGCTAACTTCCATTACTCACAGGGTGTAGCAGGAATTTCATACAGAAAATCACAAAAACTGGCATCCGAGTCATGCACAATGTTAGTAGCCTCTGACACTAAATATCTATGCAGCACAGACCCAGATGAGTATAGGCCTTTCAAAGACTATGCCAAGGATTATCCCACTTGGCATATTCCCCCACGCACAGGGGATGCTCCAATAATTTACTGGAAGTGGGTATTGAAAACTTTCAATAATGACTTTGCCAAGCTTCACGACGTAAAGCAAGCAGAGCTCCCAAAAGAATGGGATACATTTTCAGACAAAGATGCTTTAAAAAGTTTAAGGGAGAACTACCATCTTACTGAAAGTAACTAGGCAGCAGCATAGGTTATAGTACAAGAACGGTACACGTATATTTAAGAAACTCAAGATGTTGTTAACGAATCAATACATATTTTCAACAGATCTGATTTAGTATTCACAAAATAAGGGATCGTTAAGCTCTTGTTGAATTATATTAAAAACTTTTAAAAACAGGTGAAAATATGAAAAGAAATAAAAGGAGAAAGTTTGTCGAATGTTTTACCACCACTGTGTACTTGAATAATGTTACTTGAAATATGGTGTGTAAACCCACTCGTTCTTAAATGTGAACGCTTCATGTTCTGATTTGATGATCCTCCTCGCGGACTTAATATAAATAATCGCCCTTGCGTTCTTAAATGTGAACAAGGCCGAAAATTGTTCAGACAGTGTATCTAATATGTTTGGACCCGACTGCTGAGGCATATATGGTCGGGTTGCACATATTCCCCATTAGCATAGGGCAGGGAAATACGCTATGTAAAACGCTTGTGCTGTGCATATATAGGTTGTAAGTATGTGCGGACAGTATGATACCTACATATGGGTGGATCGAAATAAGTTTTGATTGTGTTTTAGAACAACAAAACAAAATGGCGTTGAGTTGACATGTGATATAGTAATCTTGCCTGCAAATATGATCTCCTACTCAACAATAATTTTACCAACAATTGTACATAAACTTTAAATAATTCACAAGGATCTACGCACTGAGTCTATTAGTCCAAATCGACCATAATACATTGGCATAAAAAGGTCAATACATATTCACATATCCCAATTCTCGTTGCTATGTAATATGCTGGTTATTAAAAGTAACTTACCTCTTTAATATCATATAATAAAGCTTAGATATCAAACATGGTATTGGTTTCTCTTTTTGTAAACCCCCCAAGAGGGAATAGTTTTGTATAGCCACGTGAAGTATGCAATAAGTTATAAGGCATTCGGCTTCTTCAACGTGCACATGTGGCTGCTTGTAGTTCTACGCATGGCAGTCGCTATTATCAGTTCACTATTAAAATAATAGCCTAGCAGTAATTGTGTCGCTAATATGACTAAAATATTTCTAAATATCTTCATGAAGTTGTATTTTCTATGTCATTTTCGACTTTCATGAAGCTGTATTTGAAATGATCTTGAAGCAACGAAAACCATATTAAGCTCTTGTTGAATTATATTAAAAACTTTTAAAAACAGGTGAAAATATGAAAAGAAATAAAAGGAGAAAGTTTGTCGAATGTTTTACCACCACTGTGTACTTGAATCATGTAACTTGACACTATGGTGTGGAGGTTTACTTTTCATTATGATATTCGACGTCTACGTTCATCTAGGCTTAAATTTCCCAAATTGTGTGTCATTTGGTTTAAATCTATGGAAAGAAGTTTGGGCGGTTTATGATCATTGTGTCAAACTTCGCAACACTTGTTAGAAAACAAACAATAATTTGTAATAAGTACATAACAAATGATGATTTAAAATAAAAGTAAAGATATTTCTAAACACAGAATTGTTTCGCTAATATATGACATTATTGTTGATGCACGTGTAACATTTCAGATGGATACAGGATCAATGGATATTGTTCGCAATCCCGTGGAATTTCCTCTTGACTACATGTTCAAAGTAAAACTTCAAGAGTTATTTTGTTAATTTTTAAATATTTTTATTGCTCTTTATATATAAAACGTTTTGATAACTGAAAATAACAGTTAATGTTTTTCTTTACGAGACATACAATTAGCAAATAGCATGGAAACAATGGTTAATGTCTAAATTTCTTTCAGAGACTTAATAACTGATGAACTTTGGTTCGTAAATAGCTATTAAATTGAAAATAATAACCAATATTTACTTTCCTTTTCAACTTCTAAGAAAACTATACGGTAGTCAATTTTAACCCATGAATTACTTTATCATGTAAGATATTAATCCTGGCTTGTAGTTTGAAAATAAAACGCACCTTTATACATAGGGGTGAAAATAGTTGTAGTGGTTCGTAGTTCAGGTAGAAACTAGGTATACTTATATTACTAGAAAATACATTTTAGGTTTCAATCATGGAAGTTTGATCGTTTCTATGTTCTCAACTGACAACAATCTACAATTTGCTGACAGCTTTCTAAAGAAGTATTTGAAGTTGAATGCAATGTAATAATAATGAGGTAACATATGATATAACTCATTTCAATAGTAAAATTGGATTTTGTTCTTGATATGATTTCAATACTTGTTTGCTAACACTAAGTTGGTGATTAGTCTTTGACTTACAACATCTCTGTCACCGTTTGCGATACTCCAATAAAGCTTCGCTATTCTGACATTAAGGAGGATATCCATTTTGCATTATCTTTTTATCAGTACTCAATACATTACCAAGTATGTGTCGTGTTGATCTTTTATATACACTTTGAAAAGTTTCTACAAGTAAACAAAAGGCCTAACGAGAGGGCCGAGTGGATATGCCAGGACGTTCTACAGCGATTAAGGATGAGTTATACCAGTTCATCTTAGTTTAAGCAAAACGGAAACTTTTATTCGTTTCCAAATATTGGAAAACCTTTCTTTGAAATAGGCCTCACTTAAACACGCATAGGAGGAATTGGAATACGTAAGTTCCATAGGCGAATACATGGCATATAGCTAAAATAAGAGACCATTGACCACATGCTGATTCAACTTGAAAGAATCCAGGTTACTTCATAACTCCATGTAAAGTTTGAGCTTATTACAATAATAATTATTTGTAGACGTCGTCCTCGTTGTATAGTTAATTCTACCAATTCTTTCCAAGCGGTTTATTTTCTTTCAACTTTAGGTAGGCTCGGTGGAGTATATTTGTTTTATTTTTATGTTTTCTCTTTCTTTTTCTCTTTTCTTTTCTTTCTTGGATTGTTCGTTATTTCGAGTCACTGAGAGATTTTAAATGTACATACAAACTTTAAAGATTTTGTTTATGTAATTCTAAGTACAAATCTTGTATGCCTTTTAATATGTGCTTGAAAATACTTCTTTATATCTTTCCTTCTAGTAATAAAGATGTAGAGACTATTGAGCATTTATATTGGGATGATAATTATTTGCAAATCTTCCATTTTAGATGTGTATTATTATACTTTAGGTTAACAGATGTTTTCCCAAGGCAGGATACCATTTTTATGTTATGTTCGGGGTACTCTAGTATTTTTCTTACTTTTTTTATTTGAAATATTTTATATTTAAAAAGAAATTGGAAGAAATGGTTCCTATAATATACTCTGAAGAATTCTTAGTTGAACTCACTTAATACATTAAAAGTTGATTACGATATTTTATTTACTTAACTTGTTACAAATATATTCTCTTATTTCCTATTTAATTACTTAACTATGTAACAACATTACATGTTAATGTTCTTTGTGAATGAATAAAATATGAAAGCTAATATTCATAGTTAAATTTCACGTTTTCTGAAGATTTTTTCATTTTCTACTTAACTGTTTTGTGATTTCTTGTTCAACAGTAGAGCTTCAAACAAGTTACACCCACTGAATCGAAATAAGTTTTATTTCTGTTGAAATCATTCCCTGCAGTATCATGAACGGTTTAACATACATAGACAAGTTCTGGGAGAGATTACTCTCAATTCCTCTACATGGGAGTGGGTTTCAACGATTTTTGGACCACCGAGTCCCATCTCCATTTTAAAAATATGATTCGAGCCTGTTTATTTATCCAATCATTAGTGTTATATGGTAATCAATTCCGATGTGGTCCAGGGTTTGTGAGGGTGTTCGTAATCAGCACCAATTGTCGGACAACGCTAATAGACGCAAAGCTTCTCTTTCCCATAAGCAAAAAACAAGGACAGATTATAGAAAATTTTCATCTGAATAGTTGAATTATAATTCTCTCTGAGTCGTTATAAGTCTAACAGAGTAAGTCAAATAATTATAATATTAATATGATATGAAAGAAATCAAATTGACAAGAATATAAACCTCAACAGTCCGATGAGACCGAAATGAATTAACAGCAGCAAGTGAGACAGTTAAAAATACTAAAACTGAACGTAAAGAAGAAAAACATGAACAAGAAAGAACAAAAACAAACTGAATCATCTCCGCAATTATACAAACAGAAATAAAGTCCTGAGTCTGTCTCTCTTATAGAAATATTGACAAAACAAAAGTTTGCATATCGATACCTTAGTGATATATTAATTATACAATTCTTAATACCAAATAATTACTTTACGATCATATTAAGGGTAACAAATCATTAATTTTTGGGGTTGATTTCATTTTCATTTCCACACATTCATATCCTTTTGTACATTCTGTTTTGGCAATTCACAAAAGTTTTATATTATATTCTTGTAATTAACATTTTTAGATTATACGTTTTCTATTCTTTCGGAAGTTCTACACAAATAGTTCCATAGTCCTGATGTTATGGCAGTACCATAGTTTTGATGTTACGGCAGTCACACAATATTTCTTGGAACGAAAACGAAATACATATGTCAGAGATATTGATCCACTGCTTAATACATCCTAATATCTGAACCAAAATATGTTTAACTTCATATGAAAACATAGCATCATTGGATGACATTCAACATCTGTCTTTGACATATTCATAGTACTCAATATTAAATGAAAGCAATACTTTAACAAGTGACTACTTCGAAAATCAAAACATCATGAATGCAATATTCATATAATATGTAGGCCTTCAAATGAATTGCATACAGTTTCGAATCTTTTTTGTTGCCCACTCCCC
>KN882992.1:186252-228004 GCA_000934455.1 Apostichopus parvimensis
TATATCATCTTCATCTTCATTGCAGATTAATACAAACTTGTATCTGCTACTGAGGATAGGTTAATGTATAAAAACACTAGCTGCATTTAAGTAAACGTGAAACCGCCGAACCGGTGATTTTTGGATGCTGCTCAATTTTAACGACGATTGTTTTGTAAAGTGTATTAATGAGTTTCCTGTTTTTCAGCCACCAACGTTTTTCAACAAGTTGGTTAGGCTAATCCGACAGGAGGCAATACATTTGCTTTGATAAGGACTCTATTTTTGCTGTAGTTAAACAGTTTCTGCCGGAATCTGCCCGGATTAAAACATTCGATATCGGGAATTAAGTAATGAAAATATCCAGGTTTAAGTTCAGTTCCAGAGAATTGTTATTTACGATTTATTTTAATAAGTTACATTAAATAACCAACATATCACATGGCAACGAGAATTGGATATATGACGTAATGTATTTATAACTTGCCAATTTTGACAGGATGCTTAACAAATGTTGTACGTTAATTGGTCAGAAATAAATGTACCCGTAGAAAGATCATTTGGAATGTGTCTGATTTCACCGATATATCAGTATAACATTGATCGACGTGTGTATAATGTATGAGTTTGTGTTGCCTTTTGTCCATAGATGTTGGAGATTCTGTAGAAGACTTCTTAGAATACTTGGATGAAGTAGGTCTTAAAGAATATTTTCCTCGCAAACTTACCATGAAAGAAGCAACAGAGGTACGGCTTTTCCCAAGCGACGATTCACAAATTAAAACAAAAGATTTACCTTTTCTGTTTATCAGTAAGCTAACCTCACTAGACAGTAGGATTACATGGCAAGAGAATCTTCACATAGAAGGTAGTGTAAGAGATTTCATATATGCAATTCTTCATTGTTCCGATGATCATTTAAGACAGCATTTGCTGGAGAAATTTGCATCGTGTCAATTTGCTTTGCCTCTCTTATTACCTGGGGTAAAAGATGGCGCGAAACCAGAGCTTCTTACTTGGGCACTAAGTCGTGTTGTAAAGAAATGGAAAGAAAATGAAACATCTCTTGCACCAGAAAAACGTGTGGTAAGTGAGCCTGTATTTACCACTGCATTCATGAGATTGGGTGATATTCCAATCTCCAAATCATCTGTATTAAATAATGTCATCGGTAGAGCTCAAGGTAATGAAACGTTTCGATATTTTCTGTCTAATGAAGATGACAAAGAGTACGTTTACAATTGTAGAGGATCAGTAGAAGCCCAATGGTATCTGCCAATGTACGGCAGAATAGAAGACTTGTTGAAAGAAGTTACGTTATTGTTGAATCTGAGAGGCGATTCCAATAACCTTACTACCGAAACTCAATTTATGTGCAGGATAGCTAATGCTATTTTCCTATTTGTAGATAAACACAAGTTGAAATACTACAAGACAGCAATTGACGATATAAAGAAAACATTCAAACATGTTTTTGTGATTCATTTGATCGAACAAAAAGAACAAAAGGGCAGGCAAACACGTAAGCAACAGCCATACAGTTGGAGTAAGACACTCAAAATCGATGAAAACGATGATAGTGTTGATTTTGGGGTAGAACGTAATGTAACAGAACTTGCAAAACTCATTTGTGAGAAGATTGTACAATACTGCAATAACACAAGTTGTGCGGATTACCGTTCAATTGAAGACTGGCGACCATTTTGTGTTAATACAATAACTGTAGATCAGGACAACGATTCCTATAAGACAGCAAAACTATTGCTGCAATCCTCCTTCCCGAAAACCGAATCCATTGAGGAAGTGAAAAAATCATATTTACAATTACAAGTCGAATGGGTCAAATGGGTCGAAGCTGATAAAAAACCTTTGAGTGTTGGGGAACAACTTGTTGATCATCAGTTTAAAGCAAAGGAAAAAACTAAACATGACATGAGGCAAAAACAAAGACAAACAGGTTTATCTGCAAGCATGAAAGTTTTCTTTGAAAACTTACAAAGAGCTATGTGTGATGAAAATGATCTTTTACATTACTTCATGTCCTTTTTTCAAACACACATCGAATTGATGGCCGCCCGTGAAATTCCTCCATTAATAAAGAGAATCGACGTGTTGAATACCTCACTGCAAAAATTAAAGTCTGATATGAAGCAAGCTTTGCCCAGTGAATTCAGTAAACTACAAAATGATGTAAAAAAGTTGCAAAAGCAGCTCCTAGAAGCAAGCGATACAGTTAATGCGAAAAACATTAGTTGCGAACACTTTATTAGTGAGTTAGGACAATGGTATGAAGCAAGCCTTGAAGATACAAATGCTCACGAACAAAATGAATTACTGGTTAACATGGCATCAAAATTACTTCTTGCGGGATATCCATTGGAACTTTTAGATGGGGAAAGTGCTTACATTCCCATAAAATGGATATCAGGCGTCTTAAAAAATCTCGCAAATAAGCTTAATAACCCACGAATATTTGTTTTGTCGATAATTGGTATCAAGAGTAGTGGAAAGTCAACGTTGTTGAATAGTATGTTTGGGGCCAGGTTTCCGGTACGTGCTGGTAGATGCACACGAGGGTTAAACTTACAATTGATAGAAGTGAACGTGGCATTTCATGAACAACTTGGTTTTAAGTATCTTCTGATTATTGATACTGAAGGATTGCATTCTCCAGACCGAACTGTTTTCAACGACCACACATTTGACAATTTGATAGCTACATTGACCATGTGCATTGGGGACCTTACCCTATTGAACATCGGTCAAGAAACTATTGGCCCAGATATGATTGATGTACTACAAATAGTTGTCCATGCCTTGATAAGAATGAAGAAAGTCGAATTAGTTTCTAATTGCAGAATCATTCAGCAAAGAGTGAGCGATATAGCAGCTGACGCTAACAATAAAACAAACATGGCTAAAATAAAGGATGCTCTCAACAAAGCCACTCGTATTGCTGCTTCTTATGAGGGAAAAGTCAGTAACATTTATGACTTTTCAGACGTGTTCCCAATGGTTGAAGAGGATGATTTTCAATTCTTCCCGTGCCTGTGGATGGGTTTAATGTCTCCTCCAAATTTCGGTTATAGTGATAAAATTCACGCTTTAAAGTCTGGTATTTTATTTCAAGACGAAAACTCTATTACTCCGCTTCAGTTTACAATGGAAAAGTTCATAAGTAGATTGACAGATGTATGGGAAGCAGTAAAAAAAGAAGATTTTGTGTTCCAATATCAAAACAGCTTTGATGCTCTGAGTACCCAAAGGTTCCAAACAGAGCATAACAAACTTATTGGGAAAATGAAAACTGATTTGACTGAGTGGGAACTAAGAAATAGTAATAATCTTAGCAGAGCGACAAAGAACGAATTTTTCAGGAAATTGACAATCGAAATTAAGTACAAATGTGAAGCTGTCAATAAGAAAATAGATGAGTATGTTAAGGCACACAACGATGAAGATGAGGTTAAAAGACGTCATCAGCGTATACAAAATGAAACATTCGACATTGGTCGAGATATCCAAAGGGCTATCAAAGCAAACACTGAAAGTCTCTTGCAAAATAAAGAGGACACGCAATACATGCCACACTTCATCAAACAGGCAAAACAGGAACTAAAGCAAGCTGCTAAAACCACTGCACTTAATTTGCTGAAAGAAACTCCTAATACCGATTGGAAAGAAAATCACACGAGACTGAACAACGAATTTGATGAACTTTGGCGCATGAAAACTAAAGAGCTTGAAACAAAATTCAGCAAAACCAAAATAAGTGACCAAGCGATCGATGAAGCATGCGATAAAAGCCTTTCTGAACTAAAGCTGCAAATTGAATATAGTAAAACGAACGAATGTAAAATAATGGTTTTATGGAAAAAATGTACAATTTTTGATAGTTGGGATTTTCTATACGAAGAGATTGCTGAGATTGAGCTCGATAAAATCGTAAATGCACGCCTACGTGAACTTCGAAAGCAAAAAGTTATGAAACCGTTTCATCAAAATCATATTGATGCTATCTTGACTGAAATTTACAATAGGTTGAAGACACACAAAGTCAATAGTGAGTTTTTAGTGAACTCTCTATTCAACGCCTCACTTGGTCTAGCCGAGGCTTACAAAGTTTGTCAAAAAGAGTATGAGAAGGAAAATTCGTTGGAAGCAATTTTGGAAAAGAAATATTTGACAAAATACTTCTTAGCTTTTTTTGGCGAAACCCACTAAGATTGATATCAGCTGTAGACCGAATATATTCAGAGTTAATGACAGCGTTAATGACAAGATATAGTTTTAAATATCATAAACGTCACTCTTTTAAGCAAAATGAGGACTGATAATTGTTACAATAACAAAGAGAGACTGATTGATAAAATCTTAGAAGAGCTCTTGCACAAGAAAAAGGCACAATTCTATGTCGACTTTATCAAGCGAAATGAGACATTTGTTTATAGTTGGCTGCGTGAAACAGTAATAGAAACAATGAAACTTGAAGATGGTTGGGTAATCACTTTAATTTCGGAAGAATTAGACAACGTACTACGTGGAATTACCACGGCCTTAAGTGAGACTGCAGCTTGTTTCACTGAATATGAAGCTGGAACTACATTTAAGAAATGGGCTTCGAAATTTAATTTGCATAGCTCTATCAACGATTACAGATTTGGTGTAGAGTTTTTTGCTGAAGATTTTGAATTAAGTGATGTTCAAGGCTTTACTGAAAGTCTACAAAGTTGTAAGTGAAAAGTTAAAAAGAGATGTTCAAGTTGCACTGCATCTTTGGAATTCTAATGTACTAGATGAAACAGCTGCGTCTTTTCTGTACTCAGAAATGAAAAAAAAAGATGTTGCTATGGAGATATTGGACCATTCAGGAGTTTGCAACGAAGTTTGTCCCTTCTGTAAGGTAACCTGCCATTTGCAAATCAGCGGTGAGCATACACACCTCGCTACTTTCCATTACCCTCAGGGTTTGACAGGTTGTTATTTGGTGGATTCAAAAGATCTAATAACCTCTCCATGCACATTGTTAATGACCACAGATTGTAAATATAAATCACCAAATAAGATATGGAGAAAATACAAGGATTATAAAACAGACTATGATTCATGGTATATTGAACCAGTAATAGCCGACAAACCAATACATTACTGGATGTGGGTATTGAGCACTTTCAATTATGAGTTTGCAAAATTATATAATGCAAACCCAGCAGAGATACCAGAAGAATGGAAAAACGTTACACAGGAGATGGCTATAAAAAGTCTAAGATATAATTACAAAAATCACGAATAATTAAATAGGTAGCTAAGGCAAAACAGTGCACGTAAATTTAAGGTTTTCATAATATCATGTTGGTGAAAGCCAATCACAACACAACGGAGTACACCTTGTTTTAAATTAGGTTAACGAATTTTAAAGTTCTTGCTAACTTGTGCACTTTTGAAGTATATTAAAAACCAGAATGCCAAAAGAAAAATGAATTTAGGTTTCAAGGATGTCATAAGCTTTTAGCAATCTAATCAATTTCTTGAATTACATCTTAATTCGGTGATTGCTTGTCTATATAAACACAGTTTATCTTTCTTTTTTATTACTGTCACTGTTTGCATTCAATATACCTGAATAATATTATACTGTAATGTTCAACGAATAACCTACACTACAAAAATTAGGCAAATGACTTATATTTTCTACATATAATCATGCATTTAAATACAAACGTTTAGCTCTTGCTTTAAATAAACTGTTTATGTTATTATATTTCGAAGATGCATATTATGTAAACGAACATGATGGTGCGTTTATTGCCTATAGAAAGAAAGAAAATTTTACTTTAAATTCAAGTATATCCTTGCAATCAAATGTATTGTCTTAGTAATGTAAGATAGGATTGCTTTTCAGCTAATAGCCTATGATACGTCTCTTGGGCAGGGGCCTAGGAAGGGAACAGGCAAATTTCTGGTCGAATATATTTTCCCATAAAACTGTTCACGTTGAAGATGGGGTGGGGGGGGGGGAGGGCAAACTTCACTGCTATTTGGCAATTCAGTGAACATTTTTTATTGAAAGTACAAGTATTAAGAATCTAAAATGAATTTTTTATTTCTGAATTAGTGCTTAAGACTCATTTTGAAATGTCACTCGGTTCAAAGTAAAATTGGATTTTGTTAAGGTAAGATTTCCAAACTTATATGTTAACAGAAAGGTGAAGATTAGTTTTTTGGCTGAAACATCTTTGCCTTTTGAGCGATGCTCAAATAAAACTTCGCCGTTCTGATAGGGAGGAGAATATATATTTTGTTTTATTTTTTGATCAGTACTCCATTCATTTCTAAGTATGTGTCGTGTTGATGTTCTATATATTCTGTGGAAAGTTTTTACAAGTAACCAACTGGCCTGACGAGAGGGGGAGGGGGGGGGGTCCGGACGTTCAACAGCTATTAAAGAATGAATTCTTTTTTCTGTTTATCTTTGTTAAATAAACGGAAAGCTTTATTCTGTTCCATACACTGGAAAACCTTTCTTTGAAATAACCTAATACTTAAACGCGCAATGGAGGAGTGGATTATGTATGTTCCATAGGCAAATATATGGAATATAGCTACTATACAAGAGACCGTTTAACCATATTCTGATTCAACTTGAAAGGAATCCGGGATACTCCATATCTCCATGTAACATTTGAGCTTATCACAATAATACATTTTTGTAGATGTCGTCCTCGTTGTTCAGTTAATTCTACCCATTCTTTCCAAGCGGTAACTTTCCTTCAAGTTTAGGTAAGATCAGTGGAGTTTGCTTGTTTTATATTTTCATGTTTTGTCTTTCAAGTTCTTTTCTTTTCTCTCTTTTATCGGATTGTTCGTTATTTTGAGTCACTGAGAGATTTAAATGTTCATACAAACAATAAAGATTTTGTTCATAAAATTCTAAGTACAATCTTGTATACCTTTTAAAATGTACTTGAAAATAGTTCTTCATTATTTTTATTATAGTAATGAAGATGTAGAGACTATTGAGCATCTATTTTGAGATTACAATATTAGTAAATCTTTCTTTTTAGATGTGGAACATTGCACTTTACGTCAATAATTGTTTTCTACAAGGCAGGATATTATTTTAGGGTTACAAGCGATGTTCGAATCGCACGTATAATTTTCTTATTTTATTTTATTGAAATATTTTACCTTTAAAAGGAAATTGGAAGAAACCGTTCCTATAATATATACTCCGAACGAGCTCTTAGTTTAACTCACA
The DNA here is from genome assembly GCA_000934455.1 of Apostichopus parvimensis. Classification (NCBI taxonomy): domain Eukaryota; kingdom Metazoa; phylum Echinodermata; class Holothuroidea; order Aspidochirotida; family Stichopodidae; genus Apostichopus; species Apostichopus parvimensis. The sequence goes on from KN882992.1 coordinate 193,490, forward strand.
ATTTACGTTTAAAGTTGAAAACTAACTTCACATGGGGACATTCCGTGCCCCGATTGCGTATCGTCTCTTAGAAACTGCTTCAAAAATTGTTCTTCATTTACTTAACTGGTTCCAATTATATTCTCTTTTATCCCTTTAAGTACCTAATCATGTAAAAGCATACTTGTGAATGTTCTTTGGTGGTCATAGCAAAGATATGAATAAAATATGAAAGAAAAATGTATGCACATGTTGACTTACATTCATAATTAAAGTTCATGTTTTCTGAAGATCATTGCATTTTTTTTACTAACTGATATATAGGGTTCATTGTTTATCGATAGATTCAAGTTTCCAGACTTCCAAGCAACCTGTCCACGCTTTAAATGTCTTTTTGGCTAACTATGTTTACTATACGCTATGTCATACACTTGGTTTGTTGCTTTTGTGACTTATGTAGAATCTTCGAACAAGTTACACCCACTGAATCGAAATAAGTTTTATTTATGTTTAAATCATTCCCTGCAGTATAATGAACGGTATAACATACATAGACAAGTTCTGGAAGAAATTACTCTCAGTTCCTCTACACGGGAGTGGTTTAACAGACCCTTGGACCACCGAGCCCCTCTCCTTTATAAAATCTATGATCCGCACCGGTTTATTTATCCAAATAATTAGTGTTATATGGTAATCAATTCAGATGTGGTGCAGGGTTTGTGAGGGTGTTTGCAGTCAGCACCAAATAGCGGACAATGCTAATAGATGCAAGACTTCCCTTTCCCATAAGCTAAAACATAAGGACAGATTATAGAAAATGTTCATCTGAACATTTGAATTATAATTCTCTCTGAGTCGTTATAAGTCTAACAGAGTAAGTCAAATCATTATAATATTAATATGATATGAAAGAAATCAAATTGACAGGAATATAAACCTCAGAAGTCCGATAAAACCGAAATAAATTAACAAGCAGCAAGTGACAAAGTTAAAATACTATAACTGAACGTAAATAGGAAAAACATGAACAAGAAAGAAAAACAAAAACAAACTGAATCAGCTCCACAACTTAACAAACAGAAATAAAGTCCTGAGTCTGTCTCTCTTTTTAGAAATATTGACAAAACAAAAGTCTGCAAATCGATACCTTGGTGATATATTAATTATACAATTCTTAGTACTATAATAACTATTTTACGATAACATTAAGGGCGAAAAAAAATCTTTAATTTTTGGTTTACACCGATTTTCATTTCCAAAACATTCATATCCTTTTGTACATTCTGTTTTGGCAATTCACAGAATTTTTATATTATATTCTTGTTTTTAAATTTTTTAGATTATAAGTTTTCTAATCTTTCGGAAGTTCTACACAAATAGCTTTATAGTCCTGATGTTATGGCAGTTCCATAGTTTTGATGTTATGGCAGTAACAAAATATTTCTTGGACAGAAAACGAAATACACATGGCAGAAATATTACTCCACTGCTTAATACATTATCATAACTCAAATAATACATTTTTGTTTAACTTTATATTAAAACTATAGCATCATTGGATGACATTCAACATCTGTTTTTGACATATTTATAGTACATTTTAAACTTGTTACTTGAGGTCGTAAAAATGCTGTTTTCATACTGAGTTTTGTGTGTCATTTGAGGGACTAACCTTATGACCTGTGCGCTAGAGTGGTCCAGCCACTTTCTTAAACTAGCCTCAAATGGTTAAATGGACATTACTCAAGAATATAAAAGTGATATTGATATCAAGACAATCTGGATTAACCGCAGCGCTTTCTAACACATATCAAAAGTCTAACGTCATCATTTAAAGGATGGTTATCAAAAGCAAGTTTTTATACCAACTTGAAAAAAATTGAAAAGACAAGTATGTCACAATTATATATCTACCCCACTTTTTGATATTTATTCATTTTCTTGATGATATTTTCAGTCAGACATAGAGACAGACGATGTGAAACGCAGGATATATCCCACTTGTTTATGTCATACATGCTTGAGTTTATCTCACTTCAAGTTGACCCTTGACCTGAAATGCAACCAACATATCCAGAACTTTGTATTGATGAAACGGCTTACAGATTTGTCAAGTTCTTGGTAATAAATTGTCTAAAGTTTTGTTTTATTCTTTGTAGAGCTCTTTTTCTGTCACCCACAGAGGGTTAAGTGAAAGTCAAAAATAAAAGAGAACTTAACCAATAAGTACTAAATGCTCAATTATGCACATCCCCACTTGCCAATATCCATAGCGAATGTTCTTGTTTATGAAGGATACATGCGAAGAAAAGCATTTCTTTGTTTATGGAAATGCTTAGCTTTTGAATAAACCATTACAATTAAGCCTATATGTAAATATAATGTGCAATGATCATATTGACATGAACAACAATTTTTTATTGCGTAATGAATATGCATGAGCTAAAATTATTTGCATATTTTTCAAATAAAGAATAGACAAGATTTCATTGTTAATGCAAGCAAAATTTGATGAATAAATTCTGCACAAGTTTTTTACACATTTGGTATTTTATATTTTTTAACTTCGACTGTAGTACTTAATAGGGCATAATATTTCACAAATATGGTTATAATCTTTAATGGTTCAGATTCACGGTGAGTAGTATGATGGAAAAAATACATACAGATCACAGAGAAAACATTTGGCAAGAAATACCATACAACAGACAAACAGAAAAGAAACCAATTTTCAAAAGCAATAATTACTGTTAACGTGCAGTGGATGGATTACCTACTGCCCATCTCCGGAGATTCGAGAAATGCATTATGGTACCATTTTGTTTGGTCTCTGGTAACGACATAATTTGATAATCCCAGGTTAGTGAATATCACTAGTTTTGAGCAGTTAATGTCAGATCTTTATTAATTCCAATCAGAGGTCCAAGACCGATGAAGTTATTTCGAATGACCAAGTAGCATCATTCCGTGGATATTCAAAGGAAACATCAGGTTTGATTTGTTGTTGTTATTTTTTCTGGGGTAAAGCTTTAAGTTTTACACTTCACTGTACATGAAAGTGTATTGGTTAGGCAACAAGGTAGTCTCAGCTGTTAAACTAGGACAACCAATATTACATTCTTCAGAAACCATTCCCTGTGTAGTACATAATTTATCGGGTACTGCATAGCTTAATGCTATGAAAAATAGGTAAATTGGAGTATAAAATGCAAAGATCCATAACAGTTTATGGACACCATGAACCAGTGTTTTGTGTATTTTCTGAGAAATAAATTTCACAAGCCTAAATGTTTCTACACAAAATGTGAATTCTTTAAGTTATTCCCTGACTATGGGTGCACCAACTGTTTTAGATCCAGGAATTAAGAATTTGTAATCAACATTTTGAGTGTAATGCACAGATGAAAATATTCAAACAATATCTCACTGAACAATTTATAAAAGAAAGAAATATTCTTGGGTAAAACAGCCTCTTTGAATCTTTATAAAAGATATTAATATTCTCTTCTGTTAAAGAAAATAAGTTGTATAACTAACACAAACTAATCAGCGATAGCATACACCATTTCTATTCTCTACTATTATCAACAACTTATTATCAACAAAACAAAATTCACATCAAAAATTGATGATTTACAAACAAAAAATACAACATTAAACAAATGGGTGAGACTTATCTCAGTCAAACTTGCATAGTGTTTTGATATAAATGTTTCTACAACATGAATTGAAACTTAACATATCATGATGCTTAAAGCAGCTGTTTGTCTTTCATTCCTAAAATTATAAAACAACTTTGGACTTCCAATAAGGGTGGAAAACAGATTTTAGCGTATTGTCAGGTACAGTTGAGGCAAATCTGGTTGCCAGTCGGTACTGTGGTATAAAGTGGTCATAATATAAACACCATGTGGCTGTCACCAAGTTTCTTAATGAAAGGGGTGAAAATTATTAATGAGGCAATCCCCTATAACCAATAGAAAACACCTAACATTAGTCATAAAACATTTTAAAAGGACTAGCGTGAATTATGTAACTTTACTCTAAACCTTAGTTACTACCTATATAAACCATAAGTGGGAGAAATGTTGGGAAAGGTGGGGGAGGGGGATTGGGTGGGGGGATTGGTTGGGGAGGGGGGAAGGAGGGAATTATGATACTTCATATTGCCTCTGCACTAGTTACATATGTGAAATAAGATTTGGCTAGAGTGGAGAAGGTCACTTAGGTTACCTAAAGTTAGTAATGAAAGCAATCAGCTACCTTGAATTTCAAACTTCATTGATTGCGGCAGGCTTATAAATGCCAACATGTTGTGTTTTGTAATTATATCTAAAATAATTATACCATAATAACGAACAACACAAATCTCATAAATCATGAAACGGAACCATAATTTACGCTGCAAGTAATATATTTCTTCATTTCTCGTCTCTTAAATAAACTTAAAACATTTTTGTTTTTCCTTAGGAAGTCTGGTTTTAAATAGGACCGAATCGACTCTGTATTGTGTGTATAAGAGCGGAGTGTAACCAAATATCTTTGCAAAGTACTGAATACAGATATGTCGCTCTCTGAAATGCGAGTCGTCCATCGAGAGAGATTGCGGACATCCCGGACATCTGAAAGTCCACCTGGAGGTGACCTGGATAAGGAAACATATAGACATATTTAGTATTAATTCAAGAAGGATTTAAAGATGGGACAAACGATGCTCTCTCCATATATAACCCATCTCAAAACTTACTTTAGAGTTGATTAAAGAACTGTCATTTTCACGTTGTGTGAACGACAGGCCTATCCATTACCACTTGAAAATAAGTATGACTATCCTCCCCAAGGAATGCTGACGATTTCCGAATCTAGCAAATCCATGGATAATGACAACAGTACAAGCAACATTTTAGAGTCATGTGTTTAGTCAACAACATTTACAACTACCTGCCCTTTTAGATTAAATAAACAACCTCAAGTTTACAGTACTATTTATAACAGCATTTGGGGTTCATTTTCAACATGTGCAGTACATACGTTTTCTACCTATTTCTGTACAATTTTCCTGTAAACTTGAGTGAGATATTACAAGAGTTTTGAAAAGAAAATGTGATAAAAAAAACGAGCTGGGTTGGCACCGACTGTGGCATCATCTGTAAAATCAATGTCGGCTAGCAATACTAGTTATAAGGGTGTGTGTGACATTGGAAAAACTTCAAAGGTTCCAATTCTGTGTACTGTACATGTATCGCAGTTGTGTCTGTGATAAAATACTAAATGTTCCCTGTGTTAAGAAAAAAATCCTATACATCTTTACACTTGTAAATCAAATTTGACCAGTTTGCGAAATCAAACCGGATATATGATTCACTGTGTATGAACTGAAGGCAGCATTCAGCTGTAGCAGATGGCAAGAGTGTCGCTACTATAGCTCAGTCTTATCCGATTTTATACAACACCTAATTGTATTCTGGTCATTTGATTGGTCAATTGCTCGTCGATTGCATGCAAAATCCGCTCTATTGCACTCTATGAAATAGAACCATGGTTCATACTTTTTTGATAGCACTTTTTTCAATGGTAAGAGAGCAGAGAAACCTGTCTGTTCAAAACGATCTGTTGCATGAGTGCATTTTATTAATTATTAATTTAATTTGTTCCATTCAACTCGGCTGCGCATCATTGAATGGAATATTCCATCTTTCAACTCATGAAATATTTGCACTATTGCAGGAATGGAAACCATTCATTATTTGTATAATATCGCTATATACTGCATCGATGGGCTTAAACAATACCAACAGCTTCATAGCTTCAAAGGCAGAGTACTTTAATGTTTCTCAATCTTTAACACCTCCATGAATAAATCAAAGTGCAAGTACTTTTCAAGCAGCTTAAATCTGCAGGAAAGTGACCAGAATGGGGTTACCTAGAAAGTTAGTACTCAAGGACACTGCACTTGTCAAGGGCTGATAAATTTTCACATAGCTCAAAGGTTAAGACAGCACATAGGATTATCAATCTGCTTTTACCGTAAACCCACATATGTATATACAAAATGGACATTATCAACCACACAAGCCATACAGAAATTCTCTCTTTTTTCTTGCCTAAGCACAACACACCACAAAAACATGCAATTGGGTGCAAGCTGTTTACCACATGTTACCATAGTAACATAATATTTCAATTGGGCGTATAATGGGGAAGTGTTCAAAGTAAATGAAGGATAAAATGGGACCAGAAAGGGAGTTGTTTTGTATTGTCTGAAAAGTACGATCCTTTTTTCAAATTGACATTGTACCAACCGAGATGTATTGTCATTCTGTATTGTCATTCTACTATACAATACAATGCAATGCAATACAATACACATATATCGACAGGCATATTTATACAATTTGTAGTGAACTGTAATGAATTCCACAGCTTATTCCATTGCATGCCTAAGAGATACAATACTTGTGGTTAAGTAGCTAAATTGGTATCAATGTAAGTGGACTGGATTACAGCAAAATTCCAGCCGTTAATACTGACATTCTGTTTTCTTCTGCTTATACCACTCTGTACTGACCTCTCATATGATGCTTTGAAGTACTCTTACTGACAGCATGAACAGTTCCAAAACTTTATTAGAACTGTCAGTACATGTGCTTTGAAGCAGGGACATAAAATGATAAAAGTGTGTGTTTCCAAATTGTCCCCACTGGGTCCCAGCTGATTTTTCTTGAAATCAAACAGTAAATATTATGCCAAATATTAAGCTTATTTTTAAGTCACCGATATGATGTAACATCAATATCAGTCACACCGTATTGTAGTACATAAGAGAAATTAACTGACACTGAAACATACCTTGACGGGAGGTTTCCTTGAGATGTGCGAAACAAGAAAATTCATGGCGATATCTTCACAGTTCATAAATTCATCGACCTTATCTCTGATCTCTTGCGGCATGTAGTATGTGTACTGATAAAAGTAATACTATAGGGAAAGAAAATTTCAAAACAATTTATTATTTATTTGAAATATTATTGCCCACAAATATATGTTGGATATCAACTCCTGGGCTATGTTTAAGTTCATCAAGGACTTTTTTTTGCCACCTTGAAAGAAGCATTTCCTTACATGAAAAGGTTGTGTGTCGAATTGTAACATTATGGAATTCCAGGGAATAATTTGGAGGGTCAGAACCTCCAGAAAGGCACTTTTGAAAATGATTAGGATAAAAATTAAATTTGGACGGAATAACTGATGGTCTCAAACACTAAAACACAAAAAAAAACAAGAAAGGGATGAGGCTTAGCGATTCCTTGCCACATTATAAGATGGTTGTTGTAAGATTAGGTTGAACCCCTTGCCACCTATCAATTCCATTTAAGGTTGACTTTTGGAGTTATCCTGTTTACAAAGTTTCCAACTTTGACCTCTGTTGACCTTAAATGACATTTGACATCCACAGAAACAATAGAGTACTTATATTTCATAAGGTATACAGTAGATACAAACATCACCAATGAAGTTCATCTAAGCTTAATTTTAGGTTCCTTTGCATTCGACAGGGAATCAAAAAACAAATTATGAACAAACAACAGTGCTAAACCTCAAAGTTGTAAATCAATAATACAAACATGTTTACTGCTTATTGTATATTGAGGTTTGGAATGGCTGTTATTCAAGTAAGTGTTGTAACCCCTAGCAACATACAATAAGGTTCAGGTTTGGTTCAAAAAAATTATCAACTATATCTGTAGCCTCAAATATCTCTTAGAAAGCTAAAACAAAATCATATTTATATTGTACATTGCTTACTGTGATTTGGTTCTATTTAAGTTTCACTCAGTTCATCTTGCAAGGGGGAGGGGCAATGGGGGGGGGGGGGGTAGTAAGTAGGCCAGAGGAAACCTGTTTATATATCCAGGTAGCTTTGCTATGATATGAGAACATTGTTAAGCAGATATGGCTTTCAGACACCAAGAAGAAGCAAACTTTAACTAAATACAGTCAGTACTCATGTTGTACACAATGTAACTGCCATATTAGAGAGTGTTAAGAAGATTTTCATCAAGTAAACTGCATTTGACTAGTTGATATAAACCAGTGAGAGGAAACTGTACCAGGAAGTCCCTATACAATTTCTGAATAATCCTGTGTGGATCTAATCTGGTGTACAAAGAAGTTTATAAGCCAGGCTACTGCAGTAATATTTAACTTCAGGAAACAGGAACTAAACAGGGAAGTAAAAAAAACATATCTATACTATTTTGTGATAACTGGATCAAATAAAACCCACCAGTGCAGTCCTTGAGGAAACCAAACCATGTTGACTGCCTGAATTTTAATTTTTTGGGACAATAGTTGTCAAACCCACAGAGGTAGTGAACTTGGCAGAAACATGTTAATAACAAACAATGTGTGTCTTTGAAATGAGGGCACTGCAGTCACAGGAATGGGTTCTAGTTAAGATAAAGATTCCCCTGTAGAGTGTGGTGGCCCAATCCCCCCCCCCCTTCCCCTATGACTTAAGTTGCTGTTTTCCACCTCAGACTCTTGTCTCAAATTTTACCTAAACCTGGAGCAGGATAACATCCCTACACACACACAAAATGTGATGAACAATGCATGACCAATTTGGGTTCATATGCTAGCACATTTCACATCCCTTCACGAACTGAACAGGGACAAGCCTATTGTTTGACTCAGCAAGACTGAAGAAAACCATGATCCTTTTTACAAACAGACTGATTTTTGAGAGACCTCGTAGGTCAAATTTCAGGAAGTGTATGTGTTTGCCCATGCTGGGTACTAACTTCATCGTCAGTTGAAATGAGAGGCACTTGTCACACATTGTGATGTCTGTAGAGTGAGAGGCATTGTTCTGGGGGTTTTTTTTGAGAGCAGAGAATGCTATTTTTAAAAACCAAAATACCAACAGTTAAGCAATCAAAATGCTCCATAAAGCATTTGCTCCATTTAGCAGGGTGATGGGGGGGGGGGGGTGGTCAGATACAAAGCTTTAAGACGGAAGAGAACTTTTGATCTAATTTTCAACAATTTACCACTGGAACATTTCCATAACATGAATACCTAGAAAAGTAATGTCAAAAACAATGTACTAAGCTCTATCCATGTCAAAGCAACATTTTAAACAATAGCTTTAGAATCACACAGTCTAGTACAATAACCGATATCGATATGACGCCCATATTGCAAGTATCTGCCGATACTGCCGATATTGCAAATGATTATCGATGCAACACTTCTCCTTTGGTCACTTCCAATTTCAAGACGACCTAAGAGGATACGCCAAAAGGGCAAAACAGGTGGGTTGCGGCTCATCGTATGAATATTCATTACCTTATGTAAATAGGCTGCACCAGTGAGTACCATGGAGAGTTCACAGGAGTAGTTGGCATTGTAAAGGAAACCGCCATTGTTATCTACGTCCCAGGCGTGGTACCGACCGGGAAAACCGACTATTCTATCTCGATTCTCTCTCCATACCCTGTTCATCCAAACGAAAGATTACATATAAAGTTACAAATATTCTATTAATTTCATTTTAATACAGGTAGAGTAGGATTGTATCAAAATGGTAGAGGGCTTGAGGGACTGTGAGGGGAGGGGGGCTGAAAGGGGAGGTGATGGGGTAACACATTACTGTGGAAGGGTATATACACCATGTAACATTTAGAGCTCTTACGTTCAATTTGTCAGAATCTTAGTTGATCTGACCTGATCAATAGAACTTTAGATAGTACAGTAGACCACACTACCCAACCATGCATGGAACCGGACTTTGGGAAGACCTTCAAATATGTTAGGGTTGCCATGGAAACCGAAATGAACCAGAGGAAACATTAAAAGCCACCAGATATGATTTGAATGATAATCAAACATGCCTTAAAGCAATTTGATGCATTAAATTTGTTATATTTTTAATACTATTTACAAATTTACAAAAGAATCATCCTATAACGATGCAGTTTAATTAGTCTAACATAAAACAACGTTTCATTCAAAATAAATAAAACTAAGTCAAGAATGTTTGAAAAGTACCTCTTCTTTTTATAGGTCATTTACTTTTGTGTGTTACTAATTTTGCCATTCAAGAAAAAATGGCGGGGCTGCAAAACTATTACAATCAATAGAATTTTTGTCTCTTTTGAAAATTGATTTCAGTTGGTTAAAAAAATATAAGTTCAGGGCTGGAATAGCATGATAATAATAATCATAATAATAAATGAGACTTATATAACCAAATCAGCAGACAAAAGTCACTGCTCAAGACACTTTACAAAGAAAGCAGATTAATTTACAAAAGAACAAGTGGGTCTTAAGTAGACTTTTGAATGTAGAAAGTGTAGAGCACGTTTGAATGTGATCTGGTAACTTGTTCCAGAGATAAGAGCCAGAGTTTCCGAAGCTGATATGGAGCCAATGAAGTTCCTTAATAATACTTTGCAATCTGTATATTCAATGGGTTAATATTGAATGTGAGTATCATTAGACATCTAATTGGACTCACCTAAAGCCTGTGAGGGTCATTAGACATCTAATTGGACTCACCTAAAGCCAAAGAGCATCTCGTCATGTCTAAGATGAGCGTCGTCATCGATGGATAATACTGCTTCGGTCTCTATTTCATCAAACGGCAAGAATCGATTATTGAGGCTGTTCTTCCCACCTTGTAATACCTATTCCAAGTGGAGAAAAAAAAAGAATTTGAAGTTGTTTCTGAATGTTGAATGTTTTCTAAAGTCTAATCTGGGTGACATAGGTGACGATTCGAGGAAAGGTCAGCTATCTGAAAATCACCTCAAGGTACCAAGAGTCGTCGTGATAACACTCTGTGTTTTAATAATGAGTAGGCTCAGGGTGCAGAATGCTAAGAAGTGTCACCGGAGCGTTCAATGAGCACAGGATCGACCAAGGGTGCGAGGAGTGCGAGAAGACAGGTAAGCAAGGGAACAAAATAAATCACAATATTTCACTTTATCATGTATGTACACTAAAACGCCTGAAGGAAGGATTACATTAGGCATTTATAAGGTTTACTATAAGAGACAAACTAATACACACAAAACTTATGTGATTCTTATTTTTTAAATAATTTCTATTTTTTGATAATTCTTATATTTTAGATTATTCTTATATTTTTGATAATTCTTTTATTTCCATTTTTATCTATTTTGTAGTTGTCTCCACTTTACAGCTTTAATTGTTTTGTATCTGTACATTTAATTGTTTTTGTATTGCTATGTTTTACTTTTTATGTATAACGTTTAATGTAAAAAGCAGGGCCTTATTGGAAACCAGCTTTTGCTGAATAAGCAACCCTGGATAAAAATGTGAATAAATAAAAAATAAAAAAATTCAAAGTTTCCTGCATTGGACAATGAATTATAAAGTTGCTAACTCAGGTGCAGCGAAATTTTTAAAACTACACAAATCTTTCCATTGCCCGCAGGAAGATCCAATTTGTGTGAGTATTTCATGACTTGTTGACCACAGTGTCATAAATTTACAATCCAACCCCCAATAACAGGACAAATCATGAAATATCTGTGTAAAATTTTTTTTTTTAAAATATGGCATGAAGGAAGAATCTAATGACTAAATACTGTGCATTGAATTTAAAATCATGAAACATCATGTATGTTCAAGTCTTTATCAACTTGGGAAAAATTATAAACGACCTGAAGGGTGGAAACTAATGAATACTAATTAAAGAATCATATAATAACTGTCAGATTGTTCAATAATAACTGTCTTGTCTCATCGCCTCTCATATCAAAAGGGAAAAATTTTCTGACAGCCTCAGCCAAATTATCCCTCCATTGTTTGAGATGAGAGAGAAAGGGGTTGCTCTCCTCTCCATAAGATAAAATATAAGTGAGGGACACAGGGGAACATGGAGATAGGTGGAGAGAGACAGCCATCATACCACAGAGAGCGTGGTGGCCAAATGGTTAAGGCGTCGGACTCGTGATCCAAGGATTGCTGGTTCGATTCCTGCCTAGTTCATTACGTTGTGTCCTTGGGCAAGATGCTTTATCTCACTTGCCTCTCTCCACCCAGGGAATAAATGGGTACCTCAGCCTGTGAGGTAACTTGTCACTGGGCGCAGTATATAACTGCTGCCGACTGGAGGGATTGTCTCTGGGACAGGTTATCATTGACCAGGGGTAATATAACGTCTGTAAAGCGCTTTGAGACCTATCGCTGGTATAAAGCGCTATATAAAAAGCAAGTATATAAATATATTATGGGAGAAACACTTTAATATTTACAGGACAGACTTGCAAAGCTTTCTGGGAATCAGTCTGAAAGAGCTGTCACTTAATAACTGCTTGTCTCTGAAGTAATACATCAACAAACACATGATATGATCACATAACATCACAGGACACATAAATGTCTACATGATTATTGAATATTCCAATCCATATGGTGTACACCCTCATACAATATGTTTGCCACATGTTATAGTAAGTAAATTCCATGAAGTGTTTGTTACCTTGGGAACGACCTTTCCCACCAAACCGAAAATGAAATGAGCTACAACACTGTCAGTAGTAAGCTAAAAAGACGAAGACATAATTAACTTAAAATTGGAGAATTCTTTCCACAACTCCAAATTAAAACACCTCAAGCAAACACACCACAAGCAAATTAAAAAAAACTTTTAGTACTCCTTTAAGATAATTTTGCAGATATGACAAAGTGTTCCTGTGATAACTACCGGAGTATCATGAGTCATTAGCAGGAAGCACTACATTATTACTTCCACCATCCATCCATGTTAATCTCCATAAATCCTGCACAAATAACCCAATATTGCACAAACAAATCTTCCATTTCCCTTCTTCCAGGAAACAAGGTCATTCTTATAGGATCCCGATATCAGTTACAGCATGTTTGTTAGCCTATCATCAATCATGATTCCTGTCCTCATTTTTTTTTTTTTTGTCGGGGATAATTCAAAGAAAAACAACCATTAAAGGAATAACAAAGGCAGGGATCAAAGACAACTTATATTATTCAGCAATCTAAAAACTCTCTAATATTCAGTTTTAAGTTAACCACTTCCTGTTTGACTGAATACGCTCGCTTTGGAAATTGGCTAAAAAAGTCTCACCATAACGCACAGTAAGCAGCCATTGTTTACGTAATGCCCCTGAAATTCCATAGTGATGACTACGTTATTCCTTTAAAGTCTTAAAGCAGCCATATGCAAAATTTTAGGCCCATTACCCAGAGTCTTCCATGAGGACTGTGCCACACCCCACCACCCTCCCCCCCCCACCCTCATCAACCCTCAGAACTGATGCTCAGAATGCGTGAAAGCTAGCTTTGATGATGGACTTTGATCTTAGACAGGCGACCTATAGAAGAAATATGTGGAGTGAGAAATCGATTGTAGCCAGACGATTTTTTAAGTACTTGCAATTTTTGGCAAGTAGCTAACAATTGTGACATTCTAGGCCTGTATAGCTATATTAAAGTAATACTCTTCTTGTACAATGAAAGCTGGTAATGAAAAGCTACAGTACCTTCACACCATCTACATGAGTGCCACTTTAAAAGTTCTGAATGTTTGTAAATTCAATGAAAAATGTTTATGCTTAATTCTCTGGGTATATTTAACCTTTGCAAATGTGCCATTTCTAATTTTCTGCAGACATTATTATTACCACTAAGCATCTCTGACACACTTTCATCCTACTAGGGTGTATTTATAATTGCACCATAAAATCAACCGGTTCCAGACATTCACTCCTGAAAGAAGTTATTATCGGAAACATCCTTTCGAGCTTTTACTTTTGATATAATAAAAAGTTCTAAATAAATCCCAAGTGAAGTGAGGCGTTATAGCACGAGGCGCAATCACCTAATTGCTTCAATCGAGTGATTTCAGGAAACAATTCAGTTTAAGATTGACGGCCCTTGTAGACTTCATTAAAACAAACATCCAAACATTCACAAATCACAGTGCAAGGCAGAGAGAGACCGAGACCAGGACGACACAACATCGGCAGTGACGACATAACGTACATACTGTACGTGTATCTACTTATTGCAAAGAAAACCACCGACACTCTCTGGTTGGGATTTCATTCACAAAGCGAAACTTTCCTTCCTCGACTCTTCTCTTGCACATTTACAGTACTGTCTACTTGTGACTGTTCATAATTTGATCATGAGTTGTTACTATACACAGAAAAGACCAAAGGACCCACGGGACTATTTCTTGTCCAATAGAATATACTGATATTGAAAGAGTGTATACACCACTTTATGATATTATTCCTTTATGGGAAGTTCATATAGCTCTTAAGTTGTGGTCGCTTCTGTTACCTTTACGGGAACATGGATTTCCGGCCAGATCAAATCATCAGACGGCGGTTGGGGAGAGTTCCACACGATTATGACCTGCAACAAGAAGCATTGAAAGACACACTTAAGATATGATAGATAAAATATGCTAGATAATATGCTTAAATGGCCACAGATTTCAAAATCTCAGAACACACCACTTCAGTGGTACTGTCACCAGCTTCTAAAAGCATGTATACATACTGTAGATCTGCTTCCATATGGTATACGGGGTACAGAATCTTGTGACACACACCTTCTTTTTCAGTTTCTATGGTGACACAAACCTGATTTTGAGTAGGCCATCAAAAAATGGGTGATTTTTTTTTTCCCTTTTTAAATTTTCTTTTTCTTTTTTTTCTTTTTTTCTTTTTTTTTTATAAAATTTTGCTGTACATTCCCTTTGGAGTCAGAAACTTGTCACATACTGTACAACTTTAAGGGAGTTTGCTACAAACTTGAGTGGCTATTTTAATATACTGTACTGTTTTCTTTAGTTACAGTTTCTTCTACACATGAGTCTCTTAAGATACAAGCATCACACTGTACTATATGCATGTATTCATTAATATATCACTGACTACAAATGTGGATGGGAGGCCACAAGGATGCTTTCTCCTTTTCTATTTATATGCTAATCTAATTTTTTTTTCTTTTATAAATTCTTACAGCCCATAAACAGACTGGACTTGTCAACAAATATGACATTATTACAGTGGCTTATGAAATACTTGTAAAACTCAACTGGACTGCAAAATTTTTATGAAAGTTAGCCAGTGATTTATGCCTTTTAGCAAAAGCTACAGTGACAAGAACACAATTTTTCGGCCATGTTTTTTTTCTGTTTAATTTGCCAATCCCATGTGATACAAAAATCTCACAGCAATGTGCAATGAGTTCATTAGCTTGCCTCCACAATTTGATTTGAAAAAATTCTTGAAAAGTCAACATTAATTCTGATTTACTTTTTGCTCTGCAATATTTGTGCTAAACAATTCCCAGGGAGTAAAAGTGATTGTGTGACAACATTTTTATCATCACTTAGATTTATATGCTTAAGTATAAAAAGATTTATCAAGGTTTCTTAGTTTTAGTATTTAAAATCTTGCTATAAGTGATAAGTTCTAATTTGTGGACAACAATGCCCAATATGAGAAAAAGCTGTTTGAACAGATGTTTCTCCTAGCTTTACTGACAGTTCGATTTAATCATATGTATACTCATTCTGTGATTTATCAGCAATCCACATTTTCCTTTTCTCACCTTATTAAGGAACGGCAATCCCAAGAGCCGTTCTACCGAACTCACTAAGACAGCTTCTCTCTGATATGTCAGGATCACAATTGTAAACTGCTCCCTTGGAATGTTACCCCCTAATGATTCTTGATACTCCTTGCCGGAGCCCCCGATTCCATTGGCGATCGGACGGAACCCCAGCGACGATCCACCAAACTGGGCGTCAGAGGGCATGACCGGGTCCAGTGGGTTTTGGGGGAAGAGGTGGAAAGGACCCGGAGGGTTGTTCCAACTGCGATGGTGGTCGACGTAGGTGGAGGTGAAATTCCGTAAGAACGTAGGCGAGGAAAACGGGGGCTCTGCGGGTGGGAATACGTCGTCAGATTCTGGAGTCATCTTCGTGACTTTCTCTGTCCTTCTGACGGATCCAGGAGGAAAGATGTCCCTGGATCCAGCTTCCATGATTGGATTTGCAGGCACTGATATTCGAGTCCTAACGGTAGCGAGAACGCTGGATAAAATGGCCTCCGGGTTTGAAAAATATGTCTCCCAGAGAATTGCACCCTGTCTCCGAAATGAAAGTAAATCATTGTCTTGTATCGTTTTAAGAAGATAATATAACTCTGTTACCCGTCCTACCGGCAAAATGATGACTGCTTCGTTCCAATGTATGAAATCGCCAAAAGGGAGGGCGACGTCTCCTCCCAGAATAACGGGGATGGCACCGTATTGGAGAGCTTCAGACAGCCTCTGTAAGAACGTTACAGTCGAAACAAATTCAAGGTCTGTGGCAAGGATGAGTGCAAAGGTAGACTCTCCCAAAACGAAGGTCCTCTGTTCGCTGTTACCACACAGGCACCAACCGACTCCATTCCCATCACAAAACCCATCCCCACACTGGAAATCCAGTAGAAATTCATCCTCTGAGAATTTCTTCAGTTTGTAAAATTCATTTAAAATAGTACTCTCTACATCAAGGTCTTTTTGAGTCGTCGTCCTTCGCGCTTCAAACCACTTAAGCTTCCGACTCAGAATGTGATCCCCGTTCCCACCCGCTCCTTCATGATTCGGTTCATGCTCCTCTCGGGAACCCTGAAAAGAGATGATGTATTTCCTTCTCGCTGGTGTATAACTGGGACCAAATTTGCCACCTTTCCAAGCAGTTCTTAAGACTGGGAATATCGGAGGCAGGACGATATCGAATCCGTTTCGGAATTGTTGGGAAGTATAGAAGCTTTGTGCGAGCATTGCACGGCCTGTATTGACATTACCTAAGATGTTTCGGGACACTCTATCCTTTGAGACGGACACCACCAGGTGGTTCCGACCGTCACCCCGCCAGTACTCCAAGCTGTGCAGACGCCCCTCCAGATCATCTTCATCAAAGTCATCCTCCGTCGAATCCCAAAGAAGAACGAGGAATATGCAGGCTTTACTGGGATCGGAGGTGGTGTATGTCGTCCTCTTAAGAGCACCGGTGACTTCATCGCGTAAGGTCATTGCATCTGAGTGTATAGGCATCACAGACTCTGGTTCATAGATATAAACCCTGAACGGCGAGACGATAGAACAACGTGAGTAATCGAAGCAATTGTACTGGCGGCAAGAGGCGGACGAAGGCGGGGCTTCTAGAGGATGGTCGTTTTTCAACTGAGGTAAGATCTGGAGAGGTGCCGAGATGTGTCTGAGGGAACGTTCCACGACTTCGGTCTGTTCTTTCATGGATTGTTCAATCTGCGTCCTGGCCCGATCCAGCTCGCTCCTGGACTGCTGCAGGTCGCCTTGGACCGAGAGCAACTGATCCGTGTACGACTGAAGCTGTTCCTGGACTTTCTTTCTGTTTTCCTCTAGCTGCCTCAGCTCTTTCTGAACAGATTGTCGGATGTCGTACAGCTCTGCGATGTGCAACCTCAACTCTGTCGGTGCCATGCCTATCATGTTGGAGAGACGGGTGTCTCCCTCGTACCGCTCCTCGCCGGACATTTCCGCTACCCCGAGATAGTAGTGCGCCACCAACGGCATGACCACCATGATGGCCAGGGTGAAGGCGATGAGCTTTTGTAGATATCCCATATTGATCAGCCAACGACAGAAGGTCATCTGAGGCGCTGGCTGTGACTGGTTGCCATAGTGAGGGTTACCTTGCCTACCAGAGGGTAAGGGCCTCATCATACTACGTGATTCCCGACAATTTGCCAATGATCAAGTTGGTAATCACCATGGCAACAATGTTCTACATGAAAAATGCACCAAAAAGATGTTCATTGCCTGGGTAACATTGTTATCCGCAGCTATTCCCGTAACATTGAACTGTTTACAAAGGTATGCTGTTTCGGCGCCAGTGTCTTACAGAGCAATGAAGAGCAACTATGAACGGCTAAATAATAAATCTGAAAATAAACTCAGGAAACCCAATGTAAACAACTATGCGTGTGAACCCGGTAAAATACCATCTTCCTTTTCATTTCAAACCGGTATACCTTTGTTCTTCTATTTCCTTGTGTTTGAAGCGACTGCAGCTGACAGTCTTTCAATCCCAGCTTCTGCAAACGACTCGGTTTGTCACACAAAAATATCCACAGCCAAACTGACAATCACTTCATACTGTACTGCTTCCTTGAAACTGCTAAATTTTATCTCTGAAAAGTTTTTCCATCCCTCTGGCAGTGTGCTACACCCGACTCCTCCTAATTTTCCGAATCAGACCTTCTGATGAAACTTACTGGTTCCTCTCACTTCCACAGCTGCAATAAATCACTCACTTCAGTGACCTAATTACTATCAAATCTAGCCATCTTACATCTCTGGATCGAGTGAACTTGCTTGCTATCTCTGCTACCGCAGAATGGTTTCTAAGAGAGGCAAAGTTGCTAACTTCTTTGGACGGGAAACTTTCGGTATCTGCGACAGAAAGAGAAAGAAATCATTGAGAATTATTAATTAGTCAAGGAAATATCTGTCAAATAAATATATGCAGCACTACAAAAGTTGACTAGTTTGGGTTTACACTGTACAAGCAGGGTAACTGTATGAAGACAATAAATTGTGTTACAGTTGCTTGCAGGTCTTACTTTTCGTTTTCCGAACAGCAACTTTCGTTGTCCAAAAAATGTAGCAAGTAAACAAGAAAAGGCCAATAAGTTCTCTCTAGGAAGAGAGATACATGTAGGTTGGTGAATAGAGCTTTGGGCCAGTAAAACTCCTCTTCAGGTACCAATTATTTTTTCTTTGATTTCTGGTTCTCTCAAGTGATGGAGGGAGAAACCAAGTTATCATTTAAATACCTATTTGAGAGTATTTACTGTAGTTACACTGTACTCTTAATTTGCTGCAAACAACTCATTGTCCGGATTTATAGCTGCCAAAGCCAAATCAAATTTTGCTATTTCGAACAGAAATATGGTCCTCTCTGGCAACCAGAGGACCACTAAAACTTTGCCCTGGTATATAGCGTGGTATAGACATACTTGTCTTTTTGTAAATTAATTACTTTCTTTGTAAAGTGCCTTGAGCAGTGACTTTTGTTTACTGATTTGGCACTATATAAGTCTCATTTATTATTATTATTATTATTATTATTATTATTATTATTATTATTATTATTATTATTATTATTATTATATAGTGCCAACATGGTAGCAATCTTGTAGTGTGTACATGGTGCATACTTAGTAGAGTGCAGCAGTACAGCATGGACAGATAAGCCAGAGAGATATCCAAGATATTGAGGATTAGTGTATGTCACTAAATTTACAAAGCATTTATGCAAAACCTTGGTGTCCTATAAGCAAACCACTGTGCAATTTGCTAGTACGGCTGACACAGTAAATTCCCACTCGGGTTTGGTATCTATTTATTTTAGAGAAAATGCAGCTTTCAGAAGCCTTTTGAGGAAATATGTCATACTGTGAGACTGGGATCCATTCCTTCCTTCCTTCCTTTCAACTATGGCCCCCATTTGAAGCCATCACCTTCCCTAGAACTACTGTTTTCCTTTCAATATTGAAACACAAACTTTAAAACGTTACATCTGGTACACAGAGTCTCTGCCTACAAACAATCCCCTGCTTAATATTTACAGTATGTGATGGTTTACAGAGGAGCTCTATGATCAAATTATCCCGGCCTGTCACGAATCACTCCAATCCACATAATTAAACCCCCAATACTGACTGATTTACTGTCCCAGAGAGAAATCAATTCTGTCTTAGACTGCAGATTATCTGTTGGCTTTGGTGTGTACACAAAGTAAGAGTGAAAATGAAGGGGGGGGGGGTTGACATTTAAGTGCCAGCTTCAGTAGTGTCAGTGATTGCTCAAGCAGGAAGTAAAATCGTATACTGATATTATTTCTTGCTGGACAGCTAGGCTGTGAAAGGCTGTAGTGATGGAAGATCTCATCCCTTCAAGGCCAAAAAATACCCAGAAATATGACATATTTATTGTCAAGAAGTCATGAAATAAAATATCCAGAAATATGACATATTTATTATTTCTCAAGAAGTCATCAAATAAAATTAGTAAAAAATATCCAGAGAGATGACAAATTTATTCTCAAGTCAAGTCATTGAAAAAAAATAATAAAATGAAATAGTTTCAACTATATTGTTATAAGAAAAGATGACAGATTTTTTCTTATCCTTTGTGTCAGAGATAGAAGTCTGTACCACTCGACCACAGTGATGTGATTCTAATGGTGTCAGTGGTGCGTGAATGCGTATAAACTGGCTTTGTATTACTGTCAATGAGGAGGGCGTATTACCAAAGTGTTAAGATTGTACAGAGTGCACCCCTGGTGCAATATAGTGAATTGCATTACTGTATACAGTACATTACTGTTATGTTGAAGAAACTACTGTGCAGTAAAGTATAGTGCTGAATACACATTGTACAGCATTGAGATAACCTGCAATTAACCAAAGAAAGGTCATATGGAAGCATATGGGAGACTATATTTGTTATTGTTGACCTAAGGTCATTCATTCCCCTCAACACAATTACAAATATATATGAAAAGTACTTTACATGAGGAAACCGCTTTTTACAGCCGGATGTCAAATTG
Source organism: Apostichopus parvimensis (assembly GCA_000934455.1). Taxonomy (NCBI): domain Eukaryota; kingdom Metazoa; phylum Echinodermata; class Holothuroidea; order Aspidochirotida; family Stichopodidae; genus Apostichopus; species Apostichopus parvimensis. The sequence continues at coordinate 214,140 of KN882992.1, forward strand.
AATTCATGTTGTTATTTGATTGTCAATCATTTTTTTTTTTACTTATTTTTTTTTTTTTTTTTTTTTTTTTTTGCTGCAAGGCAAGATTCCAATCCAAACAACCTACAATACGGCCCTTGTGCTTCACATGTGAAAGTCCAACATTAAGTCATGTCAGTGTTTACAATTTATGTCTCATTTTGTGATACATTTAAAATAAAATCCATCCATTATTTAAAGTAGATTAACACTATATGTAGAATCAGTCACAGTTGACAGACATTCATTCAAATTAATATAACCATGAGCAAATAGTATTTTTAGAAAAGAATACATTGTACAGTTTTCATTGATCACAAAACCAAAAATATACAGTAAATAATGAAATTTTGTTGAATGCCTCATGGCACATACAGTATGTATTGTACACAGAACCTCAATAATAAAGAAAACCAGTGAGATTCCAATAGACTGTACCATAGGGTACTATACCAAGTGGCAGTAGGCTGCCACTAAGCATCAGTGGAGGCTGCCACCAAGAAGCAGTGGTAATAAGCTGCCACCAAGCTACAGTGGAGGCTACCACCAAGCAACAGTGGAGGCTGCCACCAAGTAATGGCTGTAGATTGCCACCAAGCAACAGTGGAGGCTGTCACCATGCAACAGTGGCAGTAGGCTGCCACCAAGCGACAGTGGAGGCTGCCACCAAGCAACAGTGGAGGCTGTCACCATGCAACAGTGGCAGTAGGCTGACACCAAGCGACAGTGGAGGCTGTCACCAAACGACAGTGGAGGTTGCCACCAAGCAAAAGCGGTGGGTGTCACAAAGAAACAGCACAAGGCTGTCACCAAGCAACAGTGGCAGTAGGCTGCCACCAAGCAACAGTGGAGGCTGTCACCAAGCGACAGTGGAGGCTGCCGCCAAGCGACAGTGGAGGCTGTCACCAAATGTGAAGAATACTGTCAACAAGTAACAGACAGCTGTCACGATAAGACAATGTCAGAAGGTAGTCACCGTGGATGCAAAAGAGGAAATAAAAGCAGAAATAACACAGCAAGATCAAACCTCATTACACACATGTACTGTAGCTCCTCCTCGTAGCATCATTGATGTAACTGTGCAGTACAGTACTGTATCTATTGTACAGTAGGTGTAACATATATCACACGACATGCTTTATTAAATATATCTAACTGGAACAGGATTTACATTTCAAATGGAAGTAAATTTCCCCTTTCAATATTGACTCTTAACAACATCCTTCTTTAGACTGCAGTTTGCATGCTATATAATATTTATAATATTTGACCGTTATTACGATCGATGAAAGATCGCATATTAAACTAAACCTGTTAATTTTCTACAAAAATTCCATTTGCAGTCAGGAACATCAAAATAACAGTGTTTACATATGCCATATCCTAGGCGGGGCTCGAAAACTTGTGAAACAATCATTTTTGGGGACTAATTGAGAAATTAAAAATTCAATTTTGCTAAAGTGGTGTAAAATGCAGCAAAATAATAATAATAGATTGGATTTATAGCGCCAAACCAGAAACAATTAGTGGCTGCTCTAGGCGTTTAAACAAAACGAGTGAATCGCAAATCAAATAAACAAGTACAGAGATGAGTCTAAAATAACTCTTTATATATGATCAATACCTTGAATGTAGTGTTAGTGTACATACAAAATTATCTGCTTTGCATTGCTATGGAGTAATATCCCTGTACATGTATATATTATAATAATAATACGGTGGATTTAGCGCCAAATCAGAAACAAGAAGAAGCTGCTCTAGGCGTTTAACAAAAGGTATTTAACAATCTCAATCAAATAAACAAGTACAGTAAAGAGATTCAGTCTTTAGGCAACTCCACCATGTAATATACCGTAAAAGTCTGTCATTCACAAACATAATACCGCAATTTTACACAGTACAGTAGGCCCATGCTTGTAGGCAAATATACTTACTGTACTGTATGTACAGTATGTACAACTTAATTAAGTCAACTTGATAGCATCCAAAATATGAAAAACAGAAAATAAGATATGTGATCATAAACATGTTTTCTTGAAACTGCACAGCATGTGGTCCCCGCAATGGGACATATTTGTGTAATAAAGTGCTTCTTCTTGGCAGGTTTCAGACACTGTAGGGAAGAAATGGTGCTATCAGTCACAGATGGATGATGCCATCAGTCACAGATGGAGTCCAAGTCATATGTTAGACTTTTATGACTGTAGCTGTGCACAGATGAAATATTGAACTATCAACGACCTAAGAATCAAAACAACAGATTCCATTGATAGTCTAAAGATTCTAGGGGTTTTATTTTCTTTGAAGGTAACAACTGTCACACATCAGAGCCAATTAAGGAATAAAATTTCTCTCAGGTTACAAAGAGAAGACTGTGAAGTACAGCAGGTCACTGCAGGCGTCCATCCAAGTATATGATAAATCAGCAGTCAGGGCTGAAGGTATCTGTGGACACAAGTTTGTTAAAGCATAGAGGTACCTCCATGGTTAAAGGCATTGAAGACTCGCCTCACGCACGTGCAGCCAAAAATTTTACTTTCTGTTGCTTGCAAGTGACGTTTTGTTCGTGTCGCTACAAAATGCAGACAGTAGTGAAATGTGATACTTTGTTATCTTTAGATGGACCTGAGATGTCCATCGCTGCTATGTACACTGTGTTGTGGGTATTGACCGTAGCTGTATGTACTGACTGTACACTAGTGTCTAATTACCGACGGTAGCAAGCTGTGTGTGTATTTTCTGGGATCGATGGTGGTGTCTAACACTTCTGACATTACACCTCATTCGAAACTAGGTCAGATTACCGGCATTAGACATTTCTTTTTGCGCGAGTCTTCATACCCTTCAAATGTCATCGTGGGTTTAATAGTGACCAGATAATAATGTAACTGGTAGAACAGAGCAAACGGCTATAGATAACAAAATTGGCCAAATTTGATTTTAACAATGTTTTTTATATCCACATACTGTACATAGTAACCATGACAATTGCTGATAATTTAACTCTGAAGGTGGACTACTGTAGGCGAGTGTTAAAGAAAAAACTCCAAACTTGTCTGTGTCTGCCCTAGTCATAAGTACTTCAATTGGCATATCAATTCATCACCTGATCATTTCAGGACATTTAGGTTCACTATTTTCACCCTTCCCTGCCCATCACCCTCCCTCCTCCTCCCCCCCCCTCCCCCCTAAAATCCCACCCACACATGTACCAACCCCCCCCCCCCCTCCCCCCTAAAATCCCACCCACACATGTACCAATGCCCTGATTACACTATAAACTGTGTATACTGTTTTTAAGCTATGTGATTTATAAATTTCATATGGCAAAATTGTACCTCAGAAAAAGAACTAAGCCTTGACCAATCAAATCCATTTCACAGCTGAATCCATCAAAGAACTATTCACTCATATTCGGCTAATTAGACACATTATTCCTAATAAGTACTTCACCACCATTCTAGTGTTATCCTCAATTATTCAGCTATTACCTATAAGCCTACCATTGAACAGCTAAGCCACAGTACTGTTCCCTATACTGTATCTGTAATGCACCTGTCAAGGTCTGGTTAAAGGCCAACTGTATATTGTCCCTTAAATTGAGGCCTGAAGCTTGAAAGTTGTTCAAAAAATAATTCCCAAATTATTTTCTCAAAGTTGCCTATCAATCTTAGCCATCAAAATACTCATAGGAAAACATTGAGAAATGATAAACCTTGAAGAAGTAATGATTAAATTTATGTTTCGGGCCACAAGGGAAAGTTTCCATGACTGACAGTTTGTATAATGTTTGCTTTTGTCATTCTTTTCACTTTTTTCTATTATTTTGCAAATTTTCTTTTGGGGGTGAAATGTTTCACCTTAACAGTAGACCTACGATGCTTTTGGGGAAACCTCAAATACAATCTTCTCACCATCCTTTGTTGGTCCATCACAACCATATATTTGTGACAAATTTAATCCAATGTGAAGCTCTATGAAATAATTCACAGAAATATCCCTAACAAAATTCACCTTTCCAGACCACTTGGAAGTATTAAACAGACCTTGGGGACCTAAATAATAAAGATTACATGCATTTTACTTGGTTAGGCTTTGACCTCCAGTGTGACCTGATTTCTAAGCAAAGGGAGTACTTTGAATAAAGGCACCTTTCAATGATAACAATAATTCACAGCCTTGAAAAGCAAAAAATCCTTTTTGGACTGAGAAACAAAGAAGGTAGAATTGCATTTATTATGAACCAATCCTCACTCTTCTAACCTAGCTGGCATAACAAGTTTTTACATTCTTCTTCACTGTAGGTTAAATGAAGACAGGCTCTATAAGCAGTACTGTACATAATTAACTTCATTGTTAGAGATTTTAATAGTTTTAAGTTTTTAGTTAATTTTATATTTTTAAATTTGTTTATTTATAAATGTTTTTCAATTTTTTTTACATTTATTTTAAACTAAAATGTTTTACATTTTTAACAACATCCAAATTTTTGGGCCCAAATCAACCCAAAGTTATTTTAGAAATAACCAATGTACTGAAAGGAAGGAATGGATTGTTCTATTACATTTTGAGTGAGCTACGCTGAGGCAACATACAGTAAGTTTTACTCAAAGTAAATTTCTTACACTGCGTTTAATGTTACACTGAGCACCACCATCAGTGCAGGATTAATGGAGGGTAACCAATGTCAGTGTTTACCAGGCCTGGTGTTTACACTGGTCAATAAGATCACAGGCTCCTCCTTGTAGTGGCGCCCCAACATAAACACCAGCCCTAAGTAACCCCACTTTCCAACAATGATAAAGAAAACTCTCCATGTAAATTACACAGAGTTTCCTCACCTTCTGAAACTATGACGACAACCTGTGTGTACATAGAGTTTAAGTTTTGAAACCCTCCTAGACTAAAATTTTCAAAACAGACTATTTGGAACAGTGATTGGTAAATAAATCTGACAATGGGAACAGTGTTGTTCATTGGCTGTTGCAATGTGTGCTTTCTTCTAGTTTTCAGTTTAACGCCAAACATGTCGTCGACTTACAGACTGCAGACTGGGAGAGTGTCAAATAAGGAGCAATATTACAGCTTCTACATGTACAGTGCACAATTGAACTAACAATGAGATGGCACATTTTACATTTTATGACCTTATTTTTAAACTGCTTGATACCAATTAAACAGTTTCAAGCAAAGCAAAACAAGGCTTGTTATAGCCACCACCCTCCTCCCCTCCTCCTCCCCTCCTCCTCTCCCACCCCTCCCATCATCTCCCAGGCACATCTGCCCTTAATTCTAACCTTATTTGCCCCCCCAAAAAAAGTTTGCTTTTATAGTTATACTGAAGGTAATAACAAATGTCAAATGTTTGTTCATGTTTAACATTTTTGAAACTTTTGTTTTGCAAGTGATTCATACAATATGAAAGGCTAAATTGAAGATGAGGTAGAGGTAGGCTCCCCATTGCAGGCCTACTGTATATGTTTCTACTGTAGGTCAGTCACTTGTTATTTGTATATTATAACTTCTAGTAACTCTACTAAACTACTGAATGTTCTTTTAACTTCATGAATTCATGTAAAACAACAGTTCACCTTTAGATAACATTCAACACCATCTGTCATTTACAAATTCATAACACATTGTAAACATGTCATTTGAGGTTATAAAAGTCTCATGTTTTACCATTGAAGTTGTGCTTTGCATCTGAGGAACTGGCCTAATAGTCTCTGTATTAGACTACATAGACCAGTCACTTAAATTGATGAGCTTGAAATGTTTAAAGGGTAAATCCTAAACAGTTGCAAGTGCTACATATCATGGCCACTGATATCAGTATTTTGTAATGGTCTATGTACCTACAGTATTACAATCCTGTAACATATTAATTCTGTGCCTAATATCATCCTTGAATTATGAAAGGAATATATTTTCCCTGCAGTGAGCCTCAAGATACACAATTACCCAGTCATAACTACCATATTTTTACTGCCAGAACTTGACCTACCGTTACCAGTGACCTAAACAAATTAAAAGATCCATTTTAGCAGGTTACATGTTAGTGGGAGTAACAATGAAACACTTTGTGTTAGAAAGGGTCTTATACAAATAGCAAACAATGGGAGTGATTCTTGTGCTGCTGGGAATCACAAACTTTATGGTTTTAATGCATTTCCAGATAAAATGTACATATTATTCAGTAATACATAGACACAGGTACAGAAATATTATTATTTTAGGACTGTCTTGTGTAATGTTAGCAGTTTTAAAGCACAGTATCAGTTTCTGTACAAGACGTTAGTGTCTTATTCTAAACTGGGAGATTTGCCGCAAGATAGGTTATAGTAGGTCTAGGGATTGTGCTTTTATTTATTTCTCAATGACAAACAGCTCAGCTGGACTTACTGTAGAAAGCTAAAGTACCTTCAATTCAGCTGGAATACTGTACACAGTATACTGTAGAGTCCAGTACAGGGAGACCCTATACACAAGTTGTACCCTATGCCCTATACACAATACCCTATACACACCTATACCCTATACACACCTATACCCTATACACCCTATACACAATACCCTATACACAATACCCTATACACACCCCATACACACCTATACCCTCCCTATACACCCTATACACAAGCTGTACAGTAATGACAACTGAGAGAGGTTTGTATTTGACCATATTAATCTGCTACAGATGGACCACCTGTGGCTACAGTTTGAATAACAGAAATGATGATGCCACATGTATTGAAAGATTTAGTGTAATCCAGTTGACTAATTGTACAGACATTTCATAACAGAATGGGAAATAGTGTCAAAGGTCACATTCAAATTCCTTTGATATGGCACACATGTGGTCCATGACTGAATAGTAAAGTGATGTCATTCAACAGCTGAACTACACTACAGTACTAGCTTGTACAGACTTTAGCAAAACAATTTCTGATAATTGAGATTAATACAGGGTAAGACAAACAATTATTAATTAAATTTTCCAGACAAGAATGAGTTAATATGTAAGCTGTTTAACAGTTTCATGATCACACTGCCAATGTATGTAAATGAAGCATGATTGAAATACCAGTACAGTATGGATGTAACAATAAACAACATCAGCTATGTACAGTATGTATCTGAACTGACTTCCTCAAATTTATGACTTCTAATGACGGTCTGACATACCACACTGGCGACAGTCAACATGAAGGAATACCATACAGTACTGTATGTACTCTACAGTATGTATGTGGTCTGTGTGTACCATGTAACGGTTCTACGTCACCCAAAATTTGAGATAATGTTGCTCTTCACAACACTGTCTTACTGTATAATAATCGTCCTCTTACAAATTACAGAAAATGTTGCAATTCATCAGCAATTTCCATGCTAAGATTCCTTTGAAAAAGAAAGGGGAGGAAGTGGTCGGTGAAAGTGAAACTAACTTTTACCATAAATCAATATCAGTTCTGCAATCTGCACTGTACATGTTCCAACATCATGACAAGCAATCTATCCGAAATCATTACATAGCCGAGACAGCTGTGGTATTACAATTCACTTGAGGGCCCCGGGGGGGGGGGGGGCAGGGCAATGTTTATGGTACTTAGATGGCACCCCTAAAGCAAGTGACATGGACAAAAGCAAAAACCACTGAGAACTGGCTCCAAAATCTTCTTGATGATATTGAACAGGTCTGTCACTTTTGAACCCAATATGCTATGTGAACCTTTCTCTCAGGTGCAGAGTTGTATGTCCCCTACTGTAAGACTCCAGGGCCCAGGCTTTTCCTGCTCTCAACCCCTGGTGTTATGCAACTGCTTCACGGTGGAGGATTAAAGTGCTGTGAAGTGGCTTCTAGCTGTTCATGTGTGGGAATAATTTGGAGTTAAAAACTACCAGTTATTAGCAATTTGCTCAACAACTTTGGCATCAACATTGATGACCTTTAAAGAGCATTGGCTGAGTTTGTTTTGTCTGTTAGATGTAGACTCTGATTTCAGGGTCACAAATTTTGTCTAAGATGCTTTTTATATCTAGTTACCAAGGCAACAAGTTATCTGATTTGAATTCCATATGGTTGAAGTTTACCTGTTTGGCCACAAATTGTTAGCTGTGATGTAATGTCAGTAATGTACAGCAAATTGTTGAAGTTCACAAAATTGCTAGATATTAAGGTGTGTTATTAAAATAGAATATTTAATGTCCAAATGAGGAAACAGTGATGGTCTTATCAAAAGAGTCCTGAACCTGGGCCCATCCCACTGCAGGGTCTCTGAAAACTCATCCACAATGTATGATGCTCTGGTCTTTTATAAATTTGTAACAACAATTCTAAAAAATGTATACATAACTTTATAAAATATAGAAAATATATAAAAAATATAGAAGTTCTTAAAGAAAATAAGTTAGGGTTGGAAATTTGGATCAAGTCTTACTGGTATTTGTTGAGAAATAACACATATTTTCCTTTGGAGAGAAATTTGTTTTCCCCCTTACTGGGAGCAATTTTTTTAAGCAAACATACATGTTATTGAATCACATGGGATATATTCTAAAATAGCATAATTTGACAGAGTTCAACCTCCCCACAGGGTGGAATGTTATACTCAAAGTCTGATCAACACACTTTCACTGCGCTGTTATGACCTCATAGAACGATACACACTGTAAAATGATCTGCTGTACAATACTCTTCCATCATGTAACGTACAAATTTGGTTTTCAAGCATAAGGGTACATATACGGTACACTATACAGTACTAGTCTATGATACTACTAGCAATATGTATATCAATACACTAAAGTTAAGAATTTACAACATGTAGCATTGAACTTTTGGGCTCTCCAAATTGCCAAATTCTCAGTGTGCTATTATTTACCTCACCATGCTAAGTGTCCACTTACAAAAACTGTGGGACTAAACTTACTTAGAGGCACAGGAATACAGGATGGCTTTCTTAACAGCTGACTTAAATTTCATAAATTGAAGTCAAAATACACAGTTTAAGTCTTACACTTAATAGCTACAGTACTTGTTGGTACTAAGTTACTGTACATTCTGTTCAGGTATGTCTATTACAGTACTGTAGTCTGCAAACTTTAAGGCCTATGAACCAGGATCAAAACTAGGTCAAATTTCTCATTCTTCATTTCAACCCCATTTCTGTTGTAAGGTTTCTAGAAAATCCTCCTGATTTTTTTTTTACTTTCTTTCACTAGTGAAATTCCACCATAACTGACAATATATATACCACAGATATTGAGTAAAGTCAGATTATATATTGGAGAAAATTATTCAAATTAATTGTTCCATCCAAAAGATAAATTTTTTAAGCACACTGTAGACCTCCTCCCTGCTTTGTATTATTTAATCAGAGGCATAGAAGTTAACAGTGAAGGAGCAGAGTAATGAGTATTTAAGCCCCTTCCCCACCTCCCCTACTCCTCTACATAACTTGCTAAAGAAACAAGAAAGAAAGGGGCCTTCACAGTAATTCTTCTTTCTATCTCTACAAGAGGTAAACAAAGACTTGAACTAAACTGCAGATTCTGGCAGCTTAGCCCCCTCCCCCACCCCCCCTGCTGGAAACCCCCATCCCCTGTACATTTAGTGCACCCAAGAAATTTGGTTTGTCTTTCTTAAATAAATTCTTGGGCGAATGAATTTTTACTGACATGTACAGATGTGTATTTGTGCTTGGAAATCCCTACGAGAGGACAAGAAAGACACCAGTGCTTCGTCCCTAGACCTTCACCGGAGCTCTACCTCCTAGCCAGCTCCCTGCCTTCTTATCCAATACTATGAAACCCCAATCCCATCAGAAGTCTCTCCTGCATTTCTGATATTATCACACATCAAAATAGGTCTCTATTGAATGGGTCCCCACTTTTGAAGAACTGTTGAACAAAGGCCCTGGCTGATGATAACAGTTTCTAAGCAAAGATGGCCAAAATCAGGTCATCTTTCAGTTATTTAGGGCCTTTTAACAGGGCTTACTTTTAATTTCGGAAATAGTTGGGGGCCTCTTGTAATGATCGGGGGGGGGGGGGGGGGCAGATCATGCAATCCGCTGAATCCAGGGAACTTTAGTCTGGGGACATTACTCATTGGGCCATTTCATGAAATCCAGGAACTTTACATATAGAAAAGTTGGATGCATGGTCACTTAAAGTTATTCAACCTATTTACAATTATCTGTAAGCCCACTGTACTATAGCCTTTTGTATAGGTTATGAACTCAATTTGGCCGAAAACATTACAGACCTGTCTTATTATTTAGGCCTATCACTACAATGTTTTATATTTGGCCTAAGTAGGCCTAGCCTACTGTAACACTAACAATAAGTTGATAAGCCTATTATAAGTCTGGCCTATACCTAGGAAAGAGGTTGTTAGACTGACCTCCACACAAAAATAGCATTAAGATAGGCTATACCTTTCAGTTTCAGTAATGGACACTGTAGTTTAAGTTGTGCCTAGGACTAACAATAACATTACTAGTGAAGCAAATGTCACTAGGCTACTTCTATATTTTAAGAAAGACATCAAAGAGTTGTTAGCCTAGGCCAAATCCATTACACTCCATTAAACGAAACAAGAAACATGACTGAAAAACATGACTGCAAAATAACTGGCAGTATGTCCTATCTGTCTATGATGTTTATTTTTAGCCTAGGTAGGCCTTACACTAGTAACACTTACAATGTTCATTAGCCTAAGCCTGGCCTAGATACCTAAATGATACCTTTGAGAGTAGTTATTGGACTAACCTCCACACACACAAATAGCACTAAGTTAGGCTATACCTAACCTAGTTACTTTAAAGGACAGTGTAACTTGTAAGTTAGGCCTAACGATAATGAAGCAGATGTCACTAGGCTTCTTCTATATTCTATAAATCCTTGACACTTTGACGAACAATCGGAGGAGTCGTTATAAAATCGGTACTTACTCAGAAAGGGAAGACTCTTAAACGAAACAAGATGAACAATAACTGTGAGTATGTCCTGTTCGTCAACGTTATTAGTTTAACTGAAGTGATACTGCATTTACGTTCGGTTCCTCAGTATATACTGTGAATGTACACAATCCAAGGCAAAGTGAAATTCTCTCAAGTACACACACGGCATATTACTGTACGTGTGTTCATTCTGCCTGCGTGACAGACGTCTTGTCTGATTTCAAATTCGGAAAAGCGACATGGATCATTGAAAATAAATTAACCGTGGTTGGCTAAGCAATCAACTCAATATGATCCACCGTTGAGTAAATAAATATTAGCCATGCGTGGTGAAGTAACATCTGAGCAAAAGAAAACACATACCAAGTCATGTATTCTCAGAAGTTATAACCACTGTTCTTGATACATAATTGCTACTTTTGCATCAAGATGTGGAAGAAGACGATCATGTAGTAAAAATTGTTTTACTTATCGAAAAGTACAGTGGCTTGCACAGGATCGAGTCCAAATTTCCGCCGACTGATTAAGGAAGGAGCTGAGCCTTGATCAGTTTCAGTTTATTTCCTCCACATCACCTCAGTGAGGTATAAAAATACATTAACACGGTAACAATGTAAATAGAAATTTGATACTTCTTACGTATATGGGACACAGTTTTAGGTCATGCCGATAATTTATGCAACATTGTCTGTAGTAATAACGTCGATAATCACGGATCCTTATTTACCGGGAACCCTCTTCCAAGATCTTCTGGACCAGGAATGCTGGCGTTACATACAGTGACGTACCTAGCATAATTGGCACCTGGGGAAGATCATTTCAGCTTGTCTCCCCGTGCAGGGGATGCCATCCTGGAGAAGGGTACCCCTCCCATTTGAGAAATGTTTATGCAAGGTGGCTTAGATGCAAAATGGTGCTTTCTTTGGCAAAGCTTTGAACTGATTATATGATCAATATGTGGCATGGTACTCGGGGCAGACACACCCCCTCCCCCCCCCTCTTAGTACACCACTGGTTACATATAAGTTGGACGAAACGGAAAGATTAGAAGCATATCAGATGTTAGGGTGGACTGGTGAACTTTATCATTTTAGGCTACCATTCAAACTGTTGTCATTCGAACACAATTCGGCTTATCCATTAAGTTGGAAATTGAAATAGACCTCAGATTCGCAAGATGATTGGTTAACCTTCGCTGACAGAAACCTACCCTGCACTTGAAAAGATGGCTTGTCTTCATAACTGATTAGTCTATATACTCCTCATCATGATGGCCAACTTGAGTCTTATGTACAGAGATTCTCACGTAATGCCTTGGTCTGAAAGTTATTCAGAACACCATCCACCTCACCCCCAATGTTAGTCAACATCCCTCCCTAATAAATAACAATTACACAATACATACAAACAAAAGATAATTGGTGACTCAGTTTTTTGTCAAGGGACTCCAAAATTCCATTTTGACTTAGCAGATCCCACTCAATCCACATCATAACCAAGCCTCCAAGACCCCTCCCCTCTCCCTCCCTTGCACCCCTCTCCCCCCACCCCAAAAAAAACTTAATGGTATTTTGCAAGTCCCCACCATTACCCTCTCCCTTCACATCTACACCAAATAGAGATAAACAAAAGAAAACAATAAAAATGACAAAATACTGGTTAAATCTTAATAACACTTAATTTAATCACAATATTTATGTACAGAAGGTAGTAGCAAAATACTTAAATCCATTACTTCTTTTCTCGGTTTGTACGAAAAGTAAGGAAAATCTTTGCTTTTTTTTTTTATATCAAATTTCTGACAAATGTTGAAAAAAAGGAAAAGATAATTAAGTCCCATTAACTTAAACCAGTTCGAGTTGATATTAAGACTATGTAATATTATACATACAGTTCAGTTTTTAACTGAATTCTGAATTATTTCTGAAAATTCACACTTGTACAAAAACCAACAGAAATAAAAGACCTGTATATATAATCATAGAGCATTTAAGACATTTGCTTAAGACTCACTAAAATGTAGTGACATAACCACTAGGGTACGGAAATTATTGCCAAACCCTCCCTTACCTCTCCCCCCCCAACCCCACCCTTGGATAATACCGGATAATCAACAGGCAAACCCAACGCAACACCCCAAAAAACTTACATTTTAAAAACCGCCACTTATTCTGAAGCTTACATGAACAAAATTGTAAGGATGAAGGATCAATTCCTTCCCATCAACTCAATACTATTTTTTTATTTTTAATTATTTTGTTTCTATCCTTAGTTTATAATGGCTCAAAGACAACTGTTTAGTTTATAGAAAATACTGGTCCATAAAGCTGTAACCACCATTCAATACCATCATCTACTATCTCTGCCCATCCCCCTAAACCCACCCAACCTACCCACTTTCACAGTATGGCATCACATGTTAACCGACTAGTCATATTACCTAGGATGCATATTGTGGAAACATTTGAAGAGGTAGGAAGATAAGAAATTAAATAAATCATTTGCACTTTAATACATTACATTCTTTTGCCAAAATTGAGCAAGGGCAACGCAACGGAAAGAAAAGTAGGCTGCGTTTTGTTACATTTCAAGTAGTTTCCTTCTTAAATATCTTTTGGGTTCATGTTTACATTTGTCTATCTATCTATTGTATACAAAACTGTAAACCTGAAAAGTCATGGTCAATCCATGGAATTAAAATATAACAAAGGACACACATAAAACAGTGCTCAGGGAGTATCTAGTATCACATATACATGCTATGTAAAAAATATGGGCAAATTGCTACAAAATGCAAAGATGAAATTTCGATAGCAGGATTTGTACATAAAAGTAATCATAATTTGTCTAGTATTTCTTGAGCAAAAGAACTGAACCAGCATA
>KN882993.1:16221-26892 GCA_000934455.1 Apostichopus parvimensis
AATATGTAAAGATACAGATACATGGTGTAACAGTAGTGGTAGTAGTAACATCTGATTCATCGGTTTAACTTAAAGATACGTTTTATGTGAGAATTCGTCTTGCTCGGTGTCTTTGTACTCTCTTAATTCAAAGAATTATAATTCACTTTTTGAAAGTTTCCAGAATGATCACTCTCTGGAAGACTAAATTTCACTCTTACTAAAAAGTCGGTTCATGCAATTGTTATTATAAATCAAGTATTGTCTTCTTTATATGGAGCTATATTTCCATTTGATAACTTTCATGATTGATGAGTGGTGACCCTGGTCACTCTCAAACAGTTTACTGTTAATCGTTGGTTTTAAGAGTATAAAGAAAACAGAAATAAGAGTGAAAAAGATAAAAGAAACTGTAGGAGTTTAAAAAATATACTAGAATTGACTACTCCAGATATTGGCTGTTGGAGATGGTCATAATAAGATGTTTATTTTGTAAACCACAGGAAATTTGCTCTGATGTTTCAGGTTTAGTTTCCATACAAACTACAGAAACAAATTAAATTTCTGATTCTCAAAATAAACAAGTTAATAATGAAAGTTTGATTGATCATCTCATCGTTTCTTCTTCAAGCTGATCTACATTACGCCCCTTACCTAAATATTGACATAGTTGTGATTCAAAGTGTGTTTATCCTATCACAGTAAAATGCACCATATCAACTGCACTAATGTTACGCCTATATGGTCGACATATATACTACCGAGGCCGTTATGTGGCCATACATAACCGTGTGTATAGGGATGGTAAGTTTTAATTACCTATTAAATAGTTCACAATTCAGGTTCAATGAGCTACCGTACTATTCTGACCTCACGAGTTGAAGCACAATTTGAGGATCCATACATAAATATATAGGTGTATATAGTAAAAAAATAGTAAATAATAAAACAGAATGACAGATAAAGAATCTTAAATTTATCATGATGGTCGAATTAATATAGCATTATTTGAATGTAAACTATAGCCATACGATTTTCTGCACGTTCAAATTAGTTCAAATTGTGATACAACTCAATAAGCCTACATTGTTAATCTTCGATGTCATATATGCCAATAAGCTGTGCAGCTTTAAATACATATAGTGTGTAATCATATTGCGACAGTGCGAAGCAGACTCTGGCGGAAATAATGTAGTAGGCGTGAATTTAATTTCAGTTCGGAGGTCGGATTAATCGTACCCTATAATACATAATTGATGGGTGGTTTGTCGAACACTGACATATTAAAGACATTCAACCTCTATACTGATATAGTAAGTCAACCAAATTTTCATCGGCGGTGTGAATAAAAAAAGAAAAGAAATGGTAATCATAATTAGAACGCATAGCGAAGAAGACTATATGCTTTAAACCTACGGTGTATATATTAATAAGTGTATGTATGATCATGCGCCTGTAGATATATAACATAATGTATGGTTCGGTATAAACAGTATTTGTATAGTATAAACATGATATTCTTTAACCCATCAGTTTTAAAGCAGATGAATCTTTGAGCAAATCACTCGACTTATAGGGTTGATATGCTAAATGCACACGTATATTGTAGGTAGCATACGGAGTGAACCCCCAAACCCCACCCCTGTAACCCTTATATTATCGCTAATCTTAATCTATTCAAGTAAGGCGTTTCCTTTTAAGATCCTTATTTTTCCTTATTTTGTGAGGTTATGGGTTAGGGTTAGTGATGTTCACTATAGAGAGAGTTATCTACATCAGTACGGAGTTTGTACTAGTAGAGCTCTAACCTGGTAATGACTCTATACTGATATTGACTCTATATTGGTAATGACTCTGTTCTGGTATTGACGCTATACTGGTAATGACTCTATACTGGCAATGACTCTATACTGGTAATGACTCTATACTGGTAATGAATCTATACTGATATTGACTCTATATTGGTAATGACTCTATACTGGTAATGACTCTATACTGGTAATGACTCTATACTGGTAATGAATCTATACTGATATTGACTCTATATTGGTAATGACTCTATACTGGTATTGACGCTATACTGGTAATGACTCTATACTGGCAATGACTCTATACTGGTAATGACTCTATACTGGTAATGAATCTATACTGGTAATGACTCTATACTGGTAATGAATATATACTGATATTGAATCTATATTGGTAATGACTCTATTCTGGTATTGACGCTATACTGGTAATGACTCTATACTGGTAATGACTCTATACTGGTAATGACTCTATACTGGTAAATACTCTATACTGGTAATGAATCTATACTGATCATATATAATTTACACTATAATGATCTGTGCTGGCAATGATCTATACACTGATTATGATCTATAGACTAATGACAACGATCAGTACTAGTCGTGATCAGTACTGCTAGTGATCAGCACTGGTAGAGATCTGCATTGATAATGATCTGTACTGGCAATGATCTATGCAGTGGATTATCTTTACTCCTGCGATGTTTAAAGTTCACGTATAATGTTAACCTATGCTCACAAGTTTTGTCGTTGTGTATTGCTTACGTAATATTTCTGTCATTCCCCACAAAATGCTTACTTAGAGAGTTCTCGTTTTTGACAATACCATCCTATCATAATTGTACATATTAGTTTACCAGGTTTACCTTCTATTTTGTTTAGCTATAAGATAATCCAGATACTTTTGACACGAGATATTAGTCATATCAGCATGGACTTATTACAGTTATTACATGCAATTTTCGCATAAAATTAACCTGATCGGAAATGCTATATGAAGAGAAGAACTGCCTTTTTCTTAGGAAATAAAATTGTAAGACCTTTCCCTTTCTGATTCGTGTAGAAGCAATTTCAGGCTTCGGTAAATTTGTGAAACCGAAGGGAATTAAATCGCTGCTTGCTATGAAGTCAGATCTTGTATAGATGTAGTCGCTTTAAGATGAACAGCGAGAAATGTCCGTGTTAACCGACAAGATGTCCCCGAGATGTTATTTATGGGTAATGAGAGTTTCCACTCTAGAGAATAGAAACCGTAATCTTTCAACGACAAAAAACAAACGTCAAGGAACATTTTTTGTTGCGAGGCATTAAAAACGTTGTTGAAGGATGATTAGGAGAAAGCGTTATTTATAAATGTATTAACTATAGGGGATGATTAAGGAATGTGATTGGTGTTTGCAAATGTCAGCAACTCCTTATACATTCATCAATTACATACTAATGCAACCGGAAGATTCTGAAAGAAACTTAAGGGAACATTTCAAGGTTTGATTTAAAAATTTATTTCAAAATATCAGTGAAAATATATAGTCAAGTATCTCTTGTCGAAAACTGATGAATATTACCCTTTAGACTGTTGAATGAGTTTGGGCTGAATAATAGGTGACCAGCGGATCAGTTTTTTTCCAAGTTTTGTCTGAAATATAGCAGAAAAGAAAAATCCCTAATCTACTTCACATGTCTACGTAAGCCCCCCTAACCTAAGATTTCTCACCTTATATGATAGCCAGACGTATGAATTACCTTCCCACCCAACATGCTGTAGCATCTTGATGGTGCTTCCTATACAGAAAATATACCAATAAAATAGCAAAACTGTTATATTCTTTTGCAGTCAATAGCAGGTTGTTGATCTGACGTGACGTGATCTGACGTGAAACAAGTCAATGAATACCAAACACTTAGCAGGTAGCACAGCCACCATGTATAGAATGTAGCTACAATCCTTAACAACATGACATTGGCTGTTAAATGAGAATGAAATTACACTCGATAAAATTCATAAATAAATATAGTTGATTATATTAATTTATAAGATATATTTCAATATGTCAATATTCAGCCAAAGATCTTTCTTTTTTTCTTCTTTTTTTACAAAAATTCTTGACTATTGTGCATAAGAATATACAAGAACAAGATTCACATTACTGCAATATTGATTTCAAATCATAATTTGCCATATCAGATTAAAACATTTCTGTTATTTAAAGCTAGCAGGATTACTTTGTAATTGACAGAACATTTCTATTTTATCTATCAGGAACTTTGTAAATCCGGAGGGTAAAGGGGATGTTATGATAGCAAAATGGTCACTATACGCTAATTTGATTGTAATGTAGACTTGACATATAAGTCGTTTCTAATAACCGCTAGGCTAGGATGTCAGTTCAATAAACTTGTATAAGTACACTCGTTAAAGAGACGTACTGTCGTTTCTATACTCAACTCTGAGACTCAAAGTGAAAGATTCTTTCCGAATATATTTATTACCTGAATAATGTGTTATACAAGCAAAAGGAAATGAAAAGGAAAACAAAAGAAAAAAGAAAACAAAAGGAATAAAAAAGAAAAAGAAAACAGACGAAATAAGAAGTTAATATAAACAACTGTCTGAACTAGGCAATGTGGTTTCATCATGCATAACGCACTATCGAATTAACTATACGTTGTGTCAGTAACTTTTCTTCATATAAGAAAATCTGCCAACCGTGTGATTTTCCGAAGATTTCTTTTAGTGTAATTTATAAGCATGTGGCTACTAGTGCTTTCACTGTATGAGCAATTTTCTTTGTAATACGTCACACGTTTGTACACTATACACATACTTTTTACAATGATAGTGGAATTCGTATGTCATCAGTCGAAACATCCACAAACATCCTTACAGTTAAAACTATGATGAATTCATGGATGTCGAGCTACAAACAGGAATCATTTTAAACAAAATAAAATTATAAATTATAAACTCGGGCTAATTCGTCTTCTTGAAATGATTTATCAACACATTACAAGTTATATATGCATTAAACATACTGTTTTTCATCTGAATTTGCCACAAATTAACAAAATAATATATTCCTTTAAAGAAATATGATTTCATGTCACAGAGAACCATCTCCACGTCGAGGTTGGCAATATTCAAAAATTTTTTTTTATTGTTCTGTTCGAATATAATCGCGCGTCTTCTGTGCTTGAAATTAGAGATACCGGATCGATATTAACATTTCTAATTCATCGATTTAATCTACCAACACTTTCGTACTCTTTCGTGAAGTACTTTCAAATGTCGCTGAGATTTTCTTTTTCAAACCAGGATATAAGAAAAAACACTTATGTCAAACATTGAAGACAATACCGCCTGCTGCACTAGAACTAAATCCTCTTAGTATGTTGCCGTGTGGTACCAAGACATTATGATACAACTACTAAGTTGTATGTTAGAGGAATACTTGGAATATTGTCTATCACAGACTGATGGCAAAATGTGACTTCAAATGTGTGGGGTTTTTTGTGTTTACTTTCTGTGGTAAATGAACATTTTAGAGCTTTTCAAATCATTTAGAAATACCGTAGAACTTACATGTTATTCTTATGAGGAGGCTTTCACCTAAATACCGAAAGAGAAAAGCGATGGAAAGGTATGAAATAAGTTTCTCCAAATAATAATAGCAACCGAAGACCCAAGGTGTACTTACCTATAAATGATTAGTTTTTGTGTCTCAGCTCAAAAGGGGTACTTATTTCTTCTCTTTTTTCATATTTTTTGTTGTCTTGTTAAGTTGTAAGCTGGAAGCAACTCAAAACAGCTTTCTCCATTCTGCGCTGTTAGATTCAATTTCTGTGAGTAACATCTCATACGAAACTTGTGTATGTACGCTTGTATATAGACGTATTCACAATCATTGAAGTTTAATTTATAAATGGAATATCTATTGTGGCAATGCCACCTGAGACTTGCCTCAAGTCGTTTCATTACACAGCATCTTTGTTACGTTAACACGTGATGACACCATCATACTTAATTGTGTACATTTTTAACCTTATTTTACACATTATATACTTCTTTCTGTCGAACCCAGTTCACTTTTTGCGATTCTATATCCCGTATTACTAATTTGTTTGAATTTGATACAATTTTAGTTTACCAAACAAATGAATGCGTCGAGACGTCGCGACGCATTTTAATTTTGTAGAGCTTTTTTTTTTGCCCAAAATACAGACAAAATTTCACTCTTTAATTTCCTTTTTACCCTCAAATGTCACAATTACTTAGCAGTTCCCATGGGATTATGAAGTATTAATTTAGTTTATATGTCAACATTTGACTTATTACTCTATTATGCTGCATCCATAGCAACTAATATTAGATGGATTGCGCTCTTACAGGAGTATTTAGAATGTTATACGATGATCATTTTTTAACTCTCTCCGCGCGGTGAGGACCCATATGTTTGAGTGACAGTGTTGTGTTGATGTATATACAATGAAATGACAATTACAAATAATGAAATTTTATTCAACGACTAGAGGTACCTCCAAAAGATGTAAACACATTTCTCAAAAGAAAAGTGACATTAACATCGGTAGTTTCACGTTTGGATACAAATATTACCGGCAAGAAATCATATTTGACTGGTACATTCAGCTGTAGAGAGTATAACGTGGTAGGGGCGTCTCGCCCAATATATGTTAAAGCAAGATTTAAAAACAGGGCAGTGGGAGTGGGGGGGGGGGAAGAGGAGTTTAATACGTCATTGATCAACTAGCATCAGGTCTGGTTTAAATTGCTACAGCAGATTAAGTAGAGTGCTACATCTTAATGTGTTGACAAACGGAGTAAAATAATAAAGATATTATCAATATATCATCTCTATACATTTTCGAATGTTGTTAGGGTTTGTTTCTTGTATGGAAGTATTAAAGCCAGCTATATATAGTGAAATTATAATTGTCGGCTCACAGGATGTGTGTAGTAAGTAATATGTTGCATCATGTTATACATTGTGTTCCTGTATATCTTTCTTCCTTTTGTTTGTGTGGGGAGAGGAGGGGAGAGGAGGGGAGAGGAGGGGAGAGGAGGGGAGAGGAGGGGAGAGCAGGGGAGAGCAGGGGAGAGGAGGGGAGAGGAGGGGAGAGGAGGAGGGGTGGAGGGGTGCTTCTATCCTTTTCTCCTCTTTTGGGCAGTTCGATAAATTCTGTATTCTCCATTATTTGTTGAGAATAACTGAAGTATAACATACAACGAAAAATTCAACTGAAAAGAAACTATCAAATTCTGGCTTGTATTATTATTTGATATTCATTGCAGACAAGGCTATATTGGACTATGTATGGCATCGTAAAGTAACACCACAGTCTCAACCACGATCTCAGTGAAAGCCTGCAAATCATATACGCGTAGACAATGTCTAAGGAGGTAACCATCGTTCAAGTGTGTTGTACACCACAATGTTTTGTCTATACTGTACTGTCATGTCCCGCTTCAGAGCACTCGTAGTGTCAGTATGAACAGTATGAATATCATGTTTACCAGATAAAGGTTAGCAACTATTCATACTGTCAATACGAGTGCTTTGAAGCATGATATAAGAGGACAGTTTAGAGAGGTATTAGCATTAGGAAATTGTCCCCACTGTCTGTGTATACCTTCAAATAAACACATGAAAGTTTCCTATACGCAAAATTGGTGGCGCTATGCAGAAGAAAACCAGCTTTAACGAACCGTTTTTTAAAAAGCACCAAACTGTAAAGCTTAGTGTACAGATCTTCAAACCAGTTAACCATTTTGTCTGCGTAATCACTACCCAAACCAGACCTGGTGAGAAGGATAGGGTTAGAGGGATATAGCACCGGGGGCACTGGCAAAAATGGTATGAAGAATAATGTATCCTCATGTCATAAGATACTTATGAAAATATACGAAGATTATAACGTTGTGTCTATTATCAGACATCATTTTCAAAAAGTCAGAGGGACCTGTAATCCCGACGGCATGGGATGACTCGCCCAGTTTTATTTAAAAATAGGGAGAGGAAAAGCGGTTAATGATATAATTATCTGCAAATAGAAACACACACATATATATATACAAACGAATATGGTAATGAAACCACCTTCTTTATAATTGGATTATGTCATCGCCTCAACTTAAAGGGAATTTCCCTTAATGCACATGTTTATTCCTAAAAAGAGAATTAATCATTGAAGCTTTTTAATAAGTAGCTTTCAGTCTTGTCTTCAAAAACGTGGATTGAAACAAATTCTGTATTACATGGTCAATGTTAGCGTCAATGTAAAGCAACATTTTACCAGAGGCCGGTAAAAGCGATTCCCTGTCAAATTCTTCTCTTAGTATACCAGATCTACATATCTACAAGTACTAATAGTCAACAAATGACAATATCGGTTGGTAATGGTGTGAAAATGTATGCAGTATTGATTGCAAGTTTGCGCCTGTCGCCATCTTACACCCAAGTTTCGCATATTGTAAAAGCCATATGAACAGGAATTCTAACACCTGACAATAAAGCGATGGTTTAAAACGTGAGGGAACTACAAAAATTTAGCACAAAGTTCTCACGTCAAAAACGGTAGCACGTCAACAACAACAAAAAAGCAGTAAGAATTTATTTGGAATGTAGGTGTCGGAGAAGCAAGTCAATATTTATATGTACCTATTATTACTATGCGCATGTCCGTTAAATATAGGCTATATAGCATAAGGCTATGGAGGCATAGAGTATTGAGACTGTCCAACCAATCAGTATAGTGTTAATTCAATCATGTCATACGTTTGCCAACGTGACGTCGAAATTCGACGACGTTTTGCAGAAAGAACAAAATGACGTTCTTGAAATACATTTTTAGCGTTAGTAAGCGGTCTCGTTCTGTTTAAAATAGAGTGATAGCGTGGATATAAACAGTTGTAACTTCTCGCCTTGTCAGGTTAGTATCAAGGTAGCATCCGTCCGTTAAAGGTCCCATTGACTTACACTTTAAATTATAAAAGTAATGTGGTCTCTTAGTCTACAGACAGACGTTCTCAATAGCTAAACGTTACTCATCACCGGATTGCTGACAGGTTGGCCTTTCATGGCACTATCATTATTTTGTATCGTGACCGTGCAGATTTTTTGCTATGAGAGCCTGAAGTTTTAGTCACTTGTAGACAAACCTCTTCACTCAGTAGTACGATTTTCGTATGCTGTTCCTGTGAGGCCTAAATGGGTCTAAATTTGCCTCAATTGGCCCAACTTTTGCACCACATGTACTTCCATTCATGCTCTTTAACATGAAAGACACAAACTAGATCTTGATTGATAACACATCACAAAAGATGTTCTCGTTCTGCTTGTTGGCACTTTTCCTGAAGGAGAACTTTCGAGCGGACTGACATAGACTCTAATTTTAATAGGAGTATGCCACCTCAACATGCTATAGAGGTCACCGTGAAGCTTATAGTTACCTACTTTCTTCCAATTGTCACCGTCTCCTAAGACTATGGCAAGCCATCAGGGCATGTGTGATATTTATTCAATCATATGACGTATTCTCAGTCATGCGTAATGTTTGCCAGTGGCATGATGGGGGGGGGGTGTATGTGCAGGGGTACAGGGGTATATAGGGGTGTGAGGGTCGTCTCCTAAACAAAGATAATAGTTTAGACCGCAGATGGTGCATTGTGAGACAAATTTTAGAATTTTATTAGCTCGGTATTTAGGTCAAATCGCTAAGTTCTGCTAATAAATATTTTTTTACTTTTTTTGTGTGCGGTTGCAAAGAGAGGTGTATATCACCAGGATCAGTGGTGAGGGCGTCATGGGCTCGGAGGAGCGGACCTATTCCTTGTTGACCGTTTTACTTTTACATAGAATGTACCCATCCCTGTGTGTGCTTTCATAAATATAACCAATAGCATCACCATTTTGCAGAAGCCATCGTACTATTATGCCTTTTTTCCCTCAAACAGCCTACTGTGTCTTGATGAGTTTAGCAGGCACGGTTTGGTTTACAAATGCGACAGACGTTATATCTTGGGCTTTACACTATCAGAAAGAGGTCATGCATTTCTTAGTGATGTTTTATTTATGAATACCATCTGTTTTCGGAGTCTACTCCAACAAGCATAGAAGAATTGAAAAATAAATTTAAAAATTCTGAAGATTCAAAGCGAGAAGCTCTTTAAACAGTCTATCAACATAACGATGATGAATGTATTGCTGTTTCAAATTTAACACATTATTAAATTTATTAAACTCCATATTTATAGCTGTATAGTAAAGCATCAGTTTGCGTTAAGCATTCTCACATTTGTTGTTAATATCATTACTCAAAAAAAAAACAATATTGATTAATCTAGCGTACACTCCTAGGCTTTGCCGAGAAGTGATAATTAATAAACAGTAATTAGGACAATACACTTCATTACTACAACATAAAATATCATCAACATTTTTTAGCAATTTCAACCTGTCAATGCAGAATACGTTACTTTGCCGCCAAATGCATACCAAAGTACTTTTTAATTTATTTTAAATATTATAACTTAGTCCCAGCTGCCGATT
This sequence comes from Apostichopus parvimensis, assembly GCA_000934455.1. Taxonomy (NCBI): domain Eukaryota; kingdom Metazoa; phylum Echinodermata; class Holothuroidea; order Aspidochirotida; family Stichopodidae; genus Apostichopus; species Apostichopus parvimensis. The sequence continues at coordinate 26,576 of KN882993.1, forward strand.
CCAGCTACGTAGGACTTCAATTATGAAAGATATTTCATGACTTTACCATATGGATATTCCATCCAAATTTGTATTTGATCACAAAAGATGCAATCAACCATACATACCAATACGGATCTGTCGGTCAAATGTTATCAACAAATTAATTTGCATTTATTACTCTTTTTCTTCTTTTCTGAAAAAGAATGAATGTAAACAACTTTCCTAAAATTGGTCTATTTTCAAGATTACAGAGTTTTCTATTGTCATTTTTCTATTGTCATTTTTCTATTGTCATTTTTTCTAGTGTATTAGAAAAAGAGCACAAAATCATTGAA